>JBBPBX010017029.1:2935-20680 GCA_038048925.1 Garcialebias charrua | reverse complement strand
CTCACCGTCGCGTGGTATACACAGAACACAAAATAGAATCCTCCGGCCGCGTTAATTTGGCTTGAAACAGCTGGGTTTTCTAAGGATTTGTCCAAGTACCCAGCACAAACAGCTAGCCACGGAATTAGCCTCTGAGTTCACCTCTAACCCGGAAGCTGTCGAGATGGAATAGTCCATTTTTAGTAGGGGGATAATGAAATCAACCGTTTTTTAAATTGCTTATTTAATGATTGTTTTCATCGTAACTATAATTATTTTTATGTTAAATGTAGATTAACAAGCAGGATCAATGTTAGGAATTAGGTGACTGGCCGGGGCGCGGCGGGGCCGGGGCCTCATGCTGATGGGATCCCCAGGCATTTACCTACATGGTAGATCCCCCCCTCTGCTCCCTCCCCCCTCCAACCCTCCCTCACCCTCACACCCTCCTCCTCTCTGCTGTTTACGGTAGGGAAAAAGGTAAAACAAGCAGCATTATGAGCTTGTAAATAAGTTTATTGGTTTTTACTGATAGATAATTAGTTATTAGCGGTACTGCATTTTAAATAAAAATAGCAGAAATCCGCTTATGAATTATAAAAGTTAGTCAATTCACAAAAACGCTGACAAAAAGTTTAGGTCCACTGTAAGCGGAATAGCGATTTAGCGCTCCCCTAGCGGTCTGTGCCCACCTTTGGTCGTCCCTCATACAGTAATATTAGTGTGTCTATTTTTTCAACTTTCATCATTTTGTAAACCGCCCCCTAGCTTATAGACTGTAGTTATGTTATCATTCACAAGAGTTTGTATATATTTTTTGTTTATGTAGTGTTTTGTAGTTCTGTTTGTGTTAATAAAAAAAAAAATCTAGTAGTGGACAAAAAGGTTTCAGTGTGTAGCAATTAGGGATGCAGCAAAAAAAATCTATTTTTTAAAGAATCAAGATTCTTAGTCCTGGCGATTCAGAATCGATTCTAAAAGCCCCAAAATAGATTTTAAAACTTTTTTAAAATTTTATATTGTATTTTTACCGCTCCTGTGCATTCGGCCGCTGTAGAATTTTGGCCGTGTAGGGCCACCGTAGTTAGTTAGCCAGGCAGCTCCCAATGGAGCCTGCTAGCAAGGAGGGAGACCCTGCATGTTTCAACTTGCTCCTTCATCTTTAAAAATCATTTTAGATCCTACTACCGTATGTTCTGTGGAATACAGAGCTTAACAAGACATTGGTAACTGTTTCAGGACATTTTCAACACCCCCACTTCCATGTTAGCATACTGCGCTAGCATGCTAACGTTAGCATACGGCGCTAGCATGCTAACGTTAGCATGCGAAGGCTATTCGTATTTCCAGGATAGAAATGCCCATTAATGCACTAAATCACCAAACTGTTTTTGACAAACTAAAGTGATATCCTTCAGATTCAAAAAAGTATTCTGCTTCCATTTTAAATGACAGACAAGAGGACAGTAATGATGGGTTTATAGCTTCAGTGTTATTGTAAGATAGCAAAGGAGGTCTTAATTGTGTCATAAAAGTGCGTCCAGAAAATTACTACAGAAATCACTGCACTTCGGCATGTAGCAGGAAAAATGTAAAAAAACTATTTCTTTAAGCTACTGACTTGAAAAAAGCATACTAAGTATGTTTATGTGTGTTGTTTACTATATGAAATTCTTGTTATATCGATTTTTTCAGATTTGATTACATTTCTCCTTTAAATGTCCAGAGGACCAGACTTAGCTTTTTTAGAGAGAACAGGCAGCTGTAGCTACCGCAGCTAGCAAAACCGAAAACAGCCGGAAACTGCGTAAATTGGCTTCAAAATCAAAAAAATCAAAATGTACAGGGAACCCCCGACCTACGAACGAGTTTGGGACCTAAGAACCGTTCGCAGCTTGATCCGTTCGTAGGTAGGGGGTGAAAATTATATTAAAAAAAAAAAAATTATTCATTCATTCATTCATTCAACCTTTATTTATCATGCTAACGGAGCGCGCGCACACATTTAAGCATGTAAAGTAGTGTACAGGTAGTCCCCGATTTACGAGCGAGATCCGTCACAACGAGGCGCTCGTAAACCGGAAATCTCGTAATTTGGAACGGCCGCCATTTCTCTCGTAAATCCGGAAATCCGCTCGTAAATTGGAACGGTTTTCGCTAGCGCGCCTAAAAACACTCTATTTTCATCTAAAAACTACTTTTGAGTGCATAAAAATGATCGGAAACGTGTGTTTATATGCTTAACTAACTAACTGTAGTGAAAAAACACATGAAAACTCAGTATTTTTTTCGTTTTTTCCAAAAATGTGCAGCTCGTAAGTCTGGAACCTCGCAGATCAGAGCGCTCGTAAATCGGGGACTACCTGTACTGTAATGTTAAACATTGCTATTCACATTTACAGAATAAATAAAAATATATTTTCTTACTTTGAGATGGTCAAAGCCGACATAGGTTGCCATGCGTTGATTGTTTTCGGGCCAAGCAGCGCGGGGGCCGGCAAGCCACCGCAGCTGCTCCAGACCTGTGTTAGCTAGCTGGCTAGCTTCTGCTAGCCAAGCCATGAGCTAGTGTTGGAGCGGCGGCGCGATCAATCTGCAGCTGCTGCTCCAGCCGCTGCTCCAGCCTGAGACGTCCACAGAGCTATTCCAGCTAGTAATTAATCCATATGATGCGATCCTGGTCACCAGTGTTCAAAAGGCCGGCTCCCGTGTTAGCTCCAGTGTTAGCTCTGGAGCTAGCCAGGCCGGAGGTGTAGCCAGGCCGGCCGGAGGTGTTCGCACGGCGGCCTGGCACGATCGGCGATAAATCCGCTGCTGCCTGAGACATCCACAAAGTTCACAGAGACGTTTCCAGCTAGTAATTAATCCATATGAAGCCATCCTGGTCACCAGTCTTCGTCCGGCTCTCGGCAGCTAACCTAAGATGGCGTCCGGTGTTCTACATTAATTTGTGACCGGAGACCCCAGTGACTGAACCTAAAATAGCGTCCGGTGTTCTACATTAATTTGTGACCGTGTAAACTGAAGACCTACTTCCTGTTGCCCAAGATTGCTCAAAAATTGCTCAAAAATGATCAGAAATGATCTTTTTTATCATAATTATTATTTATAAAGCCTTTAAAACAACCAGAGCTGCAACAAAGTGATGTACACATGAAATTAAGAACATTTAAACACAAAAAAAAAAAAAATTTTTTTTTTTAATTCATATTTTTATTAAATATGATATGTTCGTAGGTCCCGTGGTTCGCAGGTCGATGGGGTCGTAGGTCGGGGGTTACCTGTATATATTTTTTTTAATGGAGATGCGTGTTGTAACCACGAAACGTCGTAACTCGAGGCCGTCGTAAGTCGAGGACTACCTGTAATGTGAATTATTCTCAGCTCGTAGCTCGTTCCAACAGTTCATGACTGAAAACTTTCGGCTCATTCATTCCTGCTCTGACTTTTGTTGTTAGTTCAGTTTTTACTTTTCAACACGTTTAGCTTCGTCGGCCATGTTTCTCTTGTTGAAATGAGTGGAGCTCTCTTCATGTCCTTCAGATCATTTAGCGGTTTAAAATCTTTTTCTGCTCGTTTCAGCTTATTCTGCTACATTTCTGCGCCGTTCAGCTTTTCCTACACATTTGGGCTGTTCTTCGGCTGCTCTCAGCAAACATCAGCTGTTTAAATTCAGCTCTCGTTTATCGTTCAGCGAAGAAACTGTTTCAGCAGAAATCATTTTGACAGGAAGTGACACGTCTCCGGTTGTTTTTACTTCCTGTGTGCAGGAGAAGAGGGAGAAGCAGGTGTGGAACAAGAGGCGGCAGATTCTGTACACCGTGGAGAAGGTGAGCAGAACCGACCCAAAACATTTCAGCTCTTTTGATTTAACCATCATCTTTGTGAAAATAGTAAAAAAAGGTTCCAAACGTGAAACGGGTCTGGGCGACCCGGTTCTCCTCCTGCAGATGTACACTCTGCTCCTGGAGGTCCAGGACTTCGAGAAGCGTTTTGTTCAGACCCCGGAGGAGGAGCGCCCGGCTCTGCTGGAGCAGCACAAGTCCAACATGGAGCAGCTGTGCGGCTCGTTGAGGGAGAAGGAGTGGGACGACAGGTGGGTCTGAGGCGGGGCGGGCTCATGTTCTGGTTCTGGTCCTAACGCTTCATCTCCTCCCTCAGGGTGAGCGATGAGCTGTGTGTGATGATCATGTCGGTGAGGAAAGGCAAGCGGCTCATCGCCAGGCTCCTCCCCTTCCTGCCCTCAACGCAGGCCGCTGCCGTCGTCATGGCGATCGCTCGCAACCTCCCCACGTTGGCTAAGAAGGACAAACAGGAGCAGGTGGCCATCTTTGTTTTAGGAGAACATGTTCATGTGTACAGGTAGTCCTCGACTTACGACGGAGTTCCGTTCCTACGCTCCGTTGTAACTTGAATTTTGACGTAACTTGAAACATACGTCCAAACTGCACCTTATACGTACAGAACTGTATTTTACCAAGCAGCCTATCCTAACACAGTACCCTACATAATTATCAAAAAACACATACATTTCAGAATCATAATGAAGGAAAAAAATAGTTAATTTCCTACTCTGGAATGCTGGTGAAGCCATTTCCTCGTTCCTCCCTCCTTCCTCTGTATTCTCCATTAGTTTACGTTGTAAAACCGCCGTCCATAAAACAGCTACTTTTCCACAGCTGCTGCCTGTCCTGCTTGCTCCAACAAGTTTTGTTTAGTTTTTTGAATGTCCAGAGGACCAGACTTACCGTAGCTTTTTTTAGAGAGAACAGGCAGCTGTAGCCTCCGCAGCTACCGCAGCTAAACCGGAAACTGCATAAATCGGCTTCAAAATAAACATTTTCTAAAAAAAAAAAAAAATTTATGGAAGGTGCATCGTAAACGCGAAACGTCGTAATTCGAGGACTACCTGTATAAGAAAAGTATAAACTAAACAAAAACAAAAGATTAATAATAAAATTGACATATTTCTCATTTTTCAGTTTGGTTGTAAACGGCACGTTTTGAAATATCCTTACTCATTTTTAAACTAGTCCTACTTGTTTTTATTTACAAAAGGAAAACCATGAAAACCAAAAAAAAAAAGTTAAAATTAATTAATAAAAGTATAAATAGAAAGCTGGACGTAGAGAACATAAATTTTACTGACAAAGATTTATTCAGATAAACGTAAGCTTTAACATTTCTGTGGATGTTAGTTTTGTTAAATATTACCGGGTAGTTTTTTATTTCACTTGTATTTTCAGATTCAAGCCATTTGTTCCTTTATTTCATTATTTATTGATAAGTTGTAGTTTAACTTATTTATTATTGTCCGCATGTTTGATGTTAAATAATAGATAGCGGACCAGCTCTGTGAGGTGCTGGCTGACATCTTCACCACCTCACTTGCACTGGAGTCAGTTCCCACCTGCCTGAAGACTGCCACCATCATCCCAGTTCCAAAGAGCTCCACAGTGACTGGTCTGAATGACTATAGACCGGTGGCCCTCACCCCGATAGTCGCTAAATGTTTTGAGAAACTGGTCATGTCCCACATCAAGACAACCGTCAACATCAACGAGGATCCTCATCAGTATGCATACCGCGAGAACCGATCAACAGAGGACGCCATCTCCTCTGTGGTCCACACTGCTCTCACCCACCTGGATCAGAAGGACTCATACGTGCGTCTGCTCTTTGTGGACTTCACATCTGCCTTCAACACCATGATCCCCCAAACTCTGATAGACAAACTATCCACACTTGGACTAAGCCCCTCCTTTGTAACTGGGTACTAGACTTCTTAACAAACAGACCACAGTCCGTGAAGATCCACAACTTCTCCTCCTCCACCATAACCCTCAGCACTGGCTCTCCTCAAGGATGTGTGCTGAGCCCTCTTCTGTTCACTCTGCTCACATATGATTGTACAGCCACACTTCCAGGCTGTCATATTGTTAAGTTTGCAGATGATACAGCGGTGGTGGGATGCATCACAAACAATGATGAGTCCAGCTACAGACAGGAGGTGGAACATCTGGAGAGCTGGTGCAAAGAGAATAACCTTCACATGNAGTATAATCATTATATATTTTTTCATTAATCTGACTCCCATTGTTGTTGTTGTTAAGTACGGAAGCGTAGTGATGCCACCTGGAGAAAAAATTTGGGGGGGCTTATCACGTAATAACATTATACGTATCACGTAATAACGTGATACGTTTCACGTTATTACGTGATAATATCACGTTATTACGTGATAATATCACGTTATGGGGTGATACGTATCACGTTATTACGTGATAATATCACGTTATTAACGTTATTACGTGATACGTATCACGTTATTGGGTGATACATATCACGTTATTACGTGATAAGTATAGATGTCCATCCACATGGTATCAGCACCATTACCCATAAAGCAAGTTTGCCCATACGCTTGTTTTTGCCTGCACAATGGCTAATTTATAGAATTTCATCAAGTTTTACTTCATGCTTGGTCTAAAACATGGAGAGATACTGATGATGCTTCGCAATGTGGATGACATCATCATCAGTATGCACACTCTGAGAAGAATCCTGAGCAGAATGGGACAGTTCAATAGTTAAAAATAAACAAAAAGGCACATCTAACCGCATTTTGTGAGGTGCTAGTTAACATCTTCACCACCTCACTTGCACTGGAGTCAGTTCCCACCTGCCGGAAGACCGCCACCATCATCCCAGTTCCAAAGAGCTCCACAGTGACTGGTCTGAATGACTATAGACCGGTGGCCCTCACCCCGATAGTCGCTAAATGTTTTGAGAAACTGGTCATGTCCCACATCAAGACAACCGTCAACATCAACGAGGATCCTCATCAGTATGCATACCGCGAGAACCGATCAACAGAGGACGCCATCTCCTCTGTGGTCCACACTGCTCTCACCCACCTGGATCAGAAGGACTCATACGTGCGCATGCTCTTTGTGGACTTCACATCTGCCTTCAACACCATGATCCCCCAAACTCTGATAGACAAACTATCCACACTTGGACTAAGCCCCTCCGTTTGTAACTGGGTACTAGACTTCTTAACAAACAGACCACAGTCCGTGAAGATCCACAACTTCTCCTCCTCCACCATAACCCTCAGCACTGGCTCTCCTCAAGGATGTGTGCTGAGCCCTCTTCTGTTCACTCTGCTCACATATGATTGTACAGCCACACTTCCAGGCTGTCATATTGTTAAGTTTGCAGATGATACAGCGGTGGTGGGATGCATCACAAACAATGATGAGTCCAGCTACAGACAGGAGGTGGAACACCTGGAGAGCTGGTGCAAAGAGAATAATCTTCACATGAATGTGAAGAAGACAAAGGAGATGATTGTGGACTTCAGAAGGAACAAACACACCCATGCCCCACTGAAAATAGGTGGATCTGCAGTGGAAGTGGTCTCCAGCTACAAATACTTGGGTGTACACTTGAATGATAACCTCAGCTGGAGCAACAACACCACCAGCCTGATCAAGAAAGGTCATCAGAGACTCTACTTCCTCAGACGGCTGAGACGAGCTGGTCTGAGCAGCCCAGTTCTCACCTCCTTCTACAGGTGTGCAGTGGAGAGCATCCTGTGCTCCAGCATCAACGTGTGGCATGGAGGCTGCACAGTTGCAGAAAGAAAAGCTCTGCAGAGAGTGGTGAAGGCTGCACAGAAGTCTGTTGGAGTCAGTCTCCCCACCATCACAGACATTTACACCTCCAGATGCAGGAAAAGAGCCACCTGCATCATGAAAGACCTCACTCACCCAGCACACTCACTCTTTGCCCCACTCCCCTCAGGACGGAGGTTGAGGAGCATCAAATGTAGAACCACTAGACTGAGGAACAGCTTCTACCCTGAGGCTGTTAGACTCATGAATGAATAAATAAAAATAAAATAAAAATAAACACTGCAAAATATCACATCATGCTGATGCTGATCTGTTTTCTTGTTGCTGTGTTCATCTGTGACCATCTGCTCATACAGACTCATGTTCGTGCTGCTGTTTATAATGATGTTTTTCTACTACATTAGGGCTTAGTGTATTACTAGTTGATGTTTTCTTAGTTAATCCTAGATGTTATTACTGTTTTTCTCTTGCATTTGTTGTTGGATGTAACTGGGACCCTGTGTACATAATTTGTTTTCATCACATGTACCACATGCGGTGCAAATGACAATAAAGACTCTCTGACTCTGAAATAAACCGATGTCCTGACCGTGTCTGTCTCACCTGCTCAGGTGTTGTCCTGGTTGGTGGAGCCGGTTTCTGCCGTCGTTCAGTTGCTGTCAAGCTCCGCCCTCACAGATCTGCTGCAAGAGCTGCAGGTCGGCGAGGGACAGCTGGCTGCAGTTCTGCAAAACAAGGTAAACAACAACAACAACCGGTTCTGATCCAGTTCTGATGGACCGAACATCAGACTGGTTCTGGTAAATCTGTTTGTGTTCAGTTCGGCGTGACGCTGCTCTACCTGATCCTGAGCGAAGGAGAGAGGATGCAGAGCTCCGACCCCAACTGTCAGCTGATGGACGACAATCGATGGTGAGACGTCCTCCTCCTGTCCCCACCTGGGACACAACCTTTTGTCTCTGACCTCCGTCTGTCTCCGTCCAGGACCGAGCTGGTGTTTTCTGTGACCAGGGAGCTGCTCGGCGTCCCGTCTTCGTCCCTCTCCCCTCCCCTCCTCACCCCACCCAACCTGCTGTCCCTATTCTCGCGCTACGTGGACCGACAGAGGCTGGAGCTGCTGGAGGACAAGCTACAGTGAGTCCAGAAAACGTGTATTCATCAAAGTGAGGGAGTTGGTCTAAGTGAGATAGTGTGAAAGAGTTAATCCGAAGGAGTTGGTGTGAACAAGTTAGTCTGAGCAATTTAATGTGAGTGAGTTAGTCTGAGTTAATTTTGGTTATTTGATCAGAGCGAGTTAGTGTGAGCGAGTCACTGTGAATGAGTTAATTTCATCGAGTTGGTCTGAGCAAGTTGGTGTGAACAAGTTAGTCTGAGCAATTTAATTTGAGTGAGTTAGTCTGAGTTAATTTTGGTTATTTGATCAGAGCGAGTTAGTGTGAGCGAGTCACTGTGAATGAGTTAATTTCATCGAGTTGGTCTGAGCAAGTTGGTGTGAACAAGTTAGTCTGAGCAATTTAATTTGAGTGAGTTAGTCTGAGTTAATTTTGGTTATTTGATCAGAGCGAGTTAGTGTGAGCGAGTCACTGTGAATGAGTTAATTTCATCGAGTTGGTCTGAGCAAGTTACACACAGCGAGGTAATCTGAGCGAGTTGTTGTGAGCAAGTTAATTTCAGCAAGTTAGTTTGAGCAAGTTAATTTAAGCGAGTTAGTCTGAACAAGTTAGTGTGAGCAAGTTACCGGTAATTTCAACAAATTGGTCTGAGCAAGTTACTCTCAAAGAGGTAATCTGAGTTAATTAATCTGAGCAAGTTACTCTCAAAGAGGTAATCTGAGTTAATTAATCTGAGCAAGTTAGTCTGGGCCAGGGGTCTGCAACCTGCGGCTCTGGAGCCACGTGAGGCTCCTTGGTCCCTTTGCAGTGGCTCTTTCAAGCTTTGACCAAAACTGAATTTTATTGGTTGTTACTAGTGCTGGACGATAATTCAATAACGATAAATATCGCGATATACTTTTATTCAATAACGATGATATGAAGTTTAAGCATATTTTCGATATTTCGATAGGATTTTACAACTTTTTATGACGTTTTTCTCTTTCTGTTCGGGTTGGAGCGGCTGCTTCAACAACCCGCCCGGACAGAAAAAGCTGTGACACAAAACGTGCGTGATGACGTTGTTGTTACGCAGCGCTCAGTCCAGCAGCAGGCGTTAGCGGTAGCAGGCTAAAAGCTAAGCTAGTCTCCAAAGCGCGTTAAGTTTTCGCTTCAAAACGAGTCAAACGAGTGCTCATAACCGTCAGAATGTGACTGAACAAAGTTTCACAAGCGAAGAGAAAGAGACGACATCACTGATGAGAGGAAAGACTAATTCGTCGGTGTGGACGTAGTTCGGTTTTACTGCAGGTCTCATCTGCAGCGAGTCTTACTCGGTTTGTGTTTATTTTTCAAAACGTGACAGAGTCGTTCTAACTAGCGGTGGAAACATCTATTCTAACTTGTTTAATCTGAAGAGTTTCCACTCGATAGAATATGATGAGAGTCAGAAGATGAAGAATAAAGTTTGAGCCAACGTTTCCCTGAAACTACGACGTAAACAAACAGCCCCAGCAGCGCTGCATGTTTTTTAAATTCAAAATAAAACAAATTCATCAGAAGAAAAAAAAACACTGAATGAAAATGTGCAGAAAGACGAAAATAGTGTTATAATATCTGCCCCTTGTTTGAAAAATACAAAATAACTACAAACAGCCTTCACTTCACCTGCATCACACCTTCCCAACAACTTTGATTTAATCATCTTTTAAAACATATAGTTTTATAAATGTTTATGATGATATCAAATCAACACAATCCTGTTTCTCAGCTCCTTCACACTAGTTCTAAATGAAGATTTTACAAACATTTACATTCCCTTCAGGGTTTAATAACTTTTTTAACAAAATGTAATTGAATATTTGGGGGTAATATTTTTTTTAGTTTTATACATGACTTGTAAAATACTATGTTCAACCAAATCATAACATTTTAATAATTTCAATTGATGAAATAATATATTTGTTGGGTGACCATAGCACTTCCTAATAATAATTCTTACAGCTCTTTTTAGTAAAATAAAATTAGGATTTGTAATAGTTTTGCATGCTTTTCCCCAAACTTCAATACAACAGATTAAATATGGAACAATCATTACATTATACAATATATTCAAAACTTTGTCATTCAAAAACTATTTTACTTTATACAATAATGTAATTGATTTTGTTATTTTTATTCTTAAGTAATTTCCATGAGATTTCCATGTCAGCTTCTCATCAATAACTATACCCAAAAGTTTTATTTAATTAACTATGAATTTCAATGCTGTAAATTTTAAAGTTCTTGTTTAAAGTTAAAACTATTAATATTGACACAGTTGAGAATTTTATGCCGAGAACGTTCATGCTCAATAATCCAGGTACCAAATCCAATACCTGTAATTCTCAGTTGGGTCATCTGGAAACTGGATGGAGGGTGAAACGTTTCTATAAAAAACTGTCCATGACCCGACAGAATTATTGGGTTGAGAATTTTATGTTTATTTGATGGTGATTTCCATCTTTTTGGAGGCTAAATACAAATACAAGGTGAACATCAATTTATTTGTATAGTTTATAGTTTTTTTTAGGCTTTTATATTGTTTATATCGATATCGAATTATATCGATATTGACCGAAATTAAGAACTATATCGTGATAAAAATTTTGGCCATATCGTCCAGCCCTAGTTGTTACTAAAAGGGCTCGTTTTAGCAGATTTCTTGTAATTTATTTAGCAATTATATGAATTCTAGAAATATTACAAGGCGTAAAACATACCGTACTCACTTTCACTTAACGCTTTATTTCTTCAAAGTAGGATATGTAATTTTTCTACAGTAAAAACAAATAAATCACATAAGAATGCATGTTTGTCGGTTTAGTTTTTAGAAACTGGGGAAAAACTTTTTTTCTTCTTTTTTATAAGAACATTGTCTTTTATTTTGTCTTAGAGTGTAAAAATATCAATAAATTCAAAAAAATCATTAAGATATTTTTAGTTTTATAAAATCACCCCTACTGTCCAGAAAAGTACCCTCCAACAAACTTAAAGTACCAGTCTGTGGGCCACGGCCACCAGTTGAGAATCCCAGTTGTAGCAGGTATTGTGGCTCTGGACACGTTTAATTTAGTGAACAAAGGGGCAGAAATGGCTCTTTTGATTGTAAAGGTTGCAGACCCCTGGGCTGGGCTATGTAATTCCAACGAGTTGGTCTGAACGAGTTCGTGTGAGCCTCTTAACCCGAGTTTTGTAATCTGAGCGAGTTTGTGTGAGCAAGTTAATTCCAGCAAGTTGGTCTGAGCAAGTTACAGCGAGGTAATCTGAGCGAGTCACTGTGAAGGAGTTAATTTCATCGAGTTGGTCTGAGCAAGTTACACACAGCGAGGTAATCTGAGCGAGTTAGTGTGAGCAAGTTAATTTCAACAAATTGGTCTGAGCAAGTTACTCTCTGAGAGGTAATCTGAGTTACCGGTAATTAATCTGAGCAAGTTAGTCTGGGATATGTAATTCCAGCGAGTTAGTCTGAACTAGGGCTGGGCCACATCATATCGTTACCGGTAATACCGGTATAAAAAGCTTGCCCGGGCAAAAAACTTATATCATGATATGCTAATTTCATGACGTAATACGTCAGGGCGCCCCGCCCCTTAACACCCGAGCACTTTAAACAACTGCGCACCTCCCCTCCACCGTCTACTGGTGTAAAACGCTAATTAGTTACTGCTAAAATGTTAAAAACAACGCGCGCGTCTCAACTTCTCTCCCCCCTGCTCTGCAGCCGGCTCAGACAGCTGTCCCCCCCTCCCCCGCCCCGCTCCGCTCCGAGCAGCTCGGAGCAGCTCGGTGCTGCGTGTCTCGCTGCGTGTCCCCGCTGTAAACTGTGTTACAAACACGCGCGGCTCCACATCACTCCATCAGAGACAGTTCAGTTAAAAAAATGAATCAGAGGAAGCATATGACAACAGATGAAGCTGAAACATGAAGGTCAGCTGATCAACTTGTAGAAGTTACAGCTCATTTAAAGGAGCTGTATGTAACATTTTTTATAAACATATTTCTTCACTCTGCCACATCTCCTGACAGACTGATGTTAGCCAGGTAATCTCTGAAAAAATATATACTTTAAAAATGATCTGTTATTTAGATTGAAAAAGTATGCACAAAATATAGATAAAAAAACACCACAAAAACTAAAGTGCAGGTGTAGTTTTACTTGGAGACTAAATACTTTACTAAATAATTTCAGTAAAATTACCCCTTGTTGTTTTTTTTAAATTTTATCTATTACTGCAAAGCAACATGTTAAGTTAATTTTGTCAAATAAATACATTTGATTTTTTGGGGGGGTTATATCACGAAATTTATCGTTATCGTGATAATACTCTGAAATATCACGATATAATTTTTGAGCCATATCGCCCACCCCTAGTCTGAACGAGTTAGTGTGAGCCTCTTAACCCAAGTTTTGTAATCTGAGTGTTTAATATATCTGTTGTCTTTTTCAGGATCTCTGCTTCATCCAGGTAGAAGTTACTACGACATGAGCACGACTCCCCCAAACAGTGCAGAATTGTGTGTGTTCAGTGTGTGTGTTCAGTGTGTGTGTGTTCAGTGTGTGTGTTCAGTGTGTGCGCGTGCGTGCGTGTGTGTGTGCTGGCTCTTGAAGTGAATCCATGGTGGATCGTGTTATTGCACCAGAATCTAGAAGATTCTAGCAGAATCACTTTTTGTGTGTGTGTGTGTGTGTGTGCGTGTGTGTGTGTGTGTGCGCACGTGTGGACGACTATCACTTTGAGAAACGTCTGAATGATGAAAATTTGATCTGCATTTTTAAATACCTTGTTTACGATTATGCCTGTGATAAAAGTGATAAAAATTAAAAGTATTTCTATTATATAAAAACGTGTTTCTGGTCTTTGTGTCTTTTTCAGTCGAGACTCCGGTCGTTCTCTTCTGGTCTGGAGTCAGTGACGTTGTGATGTTAGAGCTCAGTGTTTGACAAAATAAAAAAAACTTGTGAGCCCGTCTGTTGCTGGTTGAATTAAAAACTCGCAAGAATATTTTTAATAAAGAGCCACGCCAGCCGGTTTATCATTTATCACCCCCTTTGTGTCTAAAAGATGATAAATCTATTTTTAATAATAAGTTTTAAATCAGATCTTAAGACCCGTCATTTGGTCTTTTCCGACCTGCAGTTGAGAACAAAAACTACTAATTAAAAAGTTTAAATGTACTATGAAAGTCTACCAGTGGTCCTCAAATTGTGGCCCGCAGTCTTAAGTCTGCACACCGCCTAATTTCAGTCTGCAGTCAAAAAAAAAAAGGCGTTTGAGCTCCGTTTGGGTCAACATGGCTCCAAGTTTGACAGAAAGGTGGACAGTGAAAACGGGAAGTTTAAAGAGGAATGGCCAAGTTAACTATTTATCTGAGGAGCAGACTGCTTTGAGTTTAACTATCTCTTGAGCAAGCATGAAGGAGACAGTGGAAAGGAAAAACTCCCTCATGAGGAAGAAACCTTTAGCAGAGGGACAAGCGGCCATCTGCTTTGACCGGCTGGGTTCGAGAGGAACGGATACACAATGGCAGGTTAACAATCACATGTAATAATTTCAAATGAAAACTGTTCAATTTTAACAACTCCTTTAAATAAACGAGGTCAATTTGTCCTCTAGTCTTCAGTCTGGCAGCATAACACTAATTATAGGATTTCTCAAAAAGAAAAGTCTTAATCCCAGTTTTTAAAACTGGACAATGTGTCAGCCTCATACCGAAACTGGAAGTTGGTTCCACAAGAGAGGAGCCTGAGAACTGAAAGACTTCCTCCCATTCTGCTTCGTGGAAACTAGGAACCACAAGTAAACCTGCAGTCTGAGAGCAAAGTGCTCTGTTGGGAAAATGCCATAAAATCTGTAATATAAGATGGAGCTAGGTTGTTGAGGGCTTTGTAGGTTTGGATTCAGTTCTGAATTTGACAGGGAGCCGATGGAGAGAAGCTAAATTGAAGGAGATGGTCGTGGACTTCAGAAGGAACTAACACACCTACCCCGCGGGAGGCTCGGGTTCGATTCCCGGCCAATGCAGCAACCCTTTTTTTCCCCTCTCCATTTTTAGGTGAAGCTTTAAAAATAGGATCCTCGTGCTTCAGCGGGCAGGTCCACTTTCAAGCCCTTACAGCAGAACCTCTGATCTTGTCTCGCTGCTTGTGTTTCTCTAAACCTGAACGGAGACGGGCACGTCGTGAATGTGGTGTTCGTGTCCTGAGGACCGCTTGTTATTTAGAAAGCTGAGTGATGCTCAGAATAACAGCACGTGCTTTTTCCTCACCTATATCTTCTGTAATTACAGTCTCGTGAATGTTGAGGCTAGACTCTGCAGGAGAAATAAAAATAAAACCGTAATACACAATTATTCCAGGCGATGGCGCTAATCTAGCTCCATAATCACACAGTTTTTGTTTTTCTTCGTATTTTATATCACGTAAGCTTCACAGTGAAGCAGTGGTTAGAGCTGTTGCCTCTCGGGGGCTCCGTAAACCTTTTCCCATTCATTTCCAATGGATGCAATATATAACTGACCACTAGATGGCAGGACTGTAGCAGCATTGGGTGCGGGGGCCGGTGTATGGAGTGACATCTTGCATACAGGACATATGTCATCAGGATGTAGGTTCGAGTCCCGGTCCTGGCAGAAATTTCTCAAGTAATTTCTCAAGTAAATTAAATGTAGCAATGGGATAATTGAGCAAATGTGCAAAACAGGTACAAAAGCATGTCAGAAATGCACCTGGAACAGGTGTGGTTACAGCTGTACAAAATGAAAGGCAAAGTTTATCATATCAAACTTTAATTGGGCAACTATTTTACAAAAATTGAAATGAAGTACAGAATTCTTCCATAAAAAATATAAAAACATTCAGGACTTTCCTGAAAATACATTCATGGTATAGATAAATAAAATACCAAAAAGACTGTGACCTTGCTGTAACATCCGCTCATTCTCAATCAGTTCATCTGGACAGTTTCTTTTTAGTAGAAACGTTTCACCCTCACTCCAGAGGGCTTCGTCAGTCAGAGTAGTCCAAAGCAAACTGAAGCTACCCCACCAAGTAAACAACTTAAGTGGACCAACCAGTTTGCTGTAGCCAAGATGGTTTCTGGGGGCTTGTCCCTCGTCGACTCCTCCCAGGCAGGCAGACATGTCCAAAGTGGTTCAAGACAAGAAAGTTCATTCTCAATAGTCCAGGTATCAAATCCGCTCATCCAGATGAACTGATTGAGAATGAGCGGATTTGATACCTGGACTATTGAGAATGAACTTTCTTGTCTTGCTGTAACATGTTTTCGTTCTGTGAAATATTTACATGTTAACTTCCCAGATTTACAGTATATTCAGTTTTTTATTTGCATAAATATACAGTATGAAGATATAGAATAATAATAATAAAATAACTAAATAAACATCTCAATAGAACTATATGAGGTTTGTTTTCTGCCACCCATCTCTGTTTCTCTGCCTCATAAAAATGAGATTTGGAGAACTCCAACTCATCTCCCTGACCATACCCTGTGACAGATAAATGGACAAACCTTTGACGGACAATATATATATATATTCCTGCTGGTTTACAAGACCAGTGCTCTAAACCCTGAGCTACCTCTCATTCACGTTAGTCCGCCTCTCCTCCAATGGGCTTCGCCCCTCTCCATTCTCACAATGGAACTCGGCCAATCAAAAAGCGGCTGTCGCAGGTTCGATTCCACCAGTCGCAATGTCATGTTTTAGTGAAATGGTTTACCATAATTAAAGTTTTTAAGTGTTAAAGAAAGGAAGTTGTGTGGTATCTTAAAAACATTTATAAAAGCTTTTTTGTGGAAATAGTGTCGTGGTATATTAAAACAGCTCTCTTTATGTGCTAAAAATGGTTTTGTTTTAAAGCTTTATTGATTAACAGCTTTTTAAATTTTGACTTTAATATTATTAATGATATCCATTGCTTATTTTCATTTTTTGCAGAAAATAGCAGGTCAAACTATAGTAGTGTTTAAATGTATATGTATTTCCTAAAGCACTTTCTGAGTGAAGTAAGTGACAAATTGTTCCCAGTTTATGCATAACGTTATTACTAAGATTTCAGAATCAATAGTAGCACAGCAAAAGACCCTGGATGGACCTTGGCTGTTTTTAAAGAACCAAATATTTATTTGTCAACAACGAAAAGACAGTGTATTTTTTTTGTTTGTTTAGTTTTATGATTTTAAACAGTTGAACTTTAGTACACAATCACAATAACAAAAAACTACTACAAAAACAACAAACTACAAACTAACAACAAACTAAATGACATAAATAACCCTCTGTGAAATAAATTAAAGGTTCAGTCTGCAGTTTCTGTAGAACAGCAGCACTTAGAAAAAATTTCAACAAGCAAAGCATTCTGATCCCTCCCCCTCAGAGCCATATATGGCTCTGCCCCCTTGTGGTCTGTTGAAATTTGAATTCAAGCTCTGTTTTTATTGGCTGATTCAAATTCAAGCTCGGTTTTTATTGGCTGGTTACAAACTTTGTTTTTATTGGCTGGAAAATGGCGGGTCACTTTTTCTTTTTAGAAATGCTTATTTACCACCTGGAGAAGCAAGGGGACAATATTTTTTTTTAGTTTTTTCAGAGATTACCTCTCTAACATCAATCTAGTGACAGAGTGAAGAAATATGTTAAAATATATATTGTTTGAAAAGTTACAGACTACATTACAATCTTACATACCCCAGCTTTAATGTCATCACTGTATGTTTCCATACAATGGCAAAATTAGTCTTTGCATTTAACCGATCCACCACTAGGTGGTGCAGTGGGCAGCTATTGAAAGTGCCCGGGGGGGCATTTTGGGGATAAGGTGCACTGCCCAGAGACACCACGAGGTATGCAGTGACCAGGGATCGAACCTGGGACTTTCGGGTCCCAAGCCGGCTATATATACAGTATATATACAGTATATATATATATATATATAAATATATATATATACAGTATATATATATATATATATACAG
>JBBPBX010017028.1:14032-47346 GCA_038048925.1 Garcialebias charrua | reverse complement strand
ACTGGTTATTTAACCGGTATGTATATTTTGTACCAGACTATTCTATAAAATGACATGTTATCTTGTACTCAATTGGTATGTACCTGGTACCTATGCAACCTGGCTTTATAATGAAATGACTAATTACCTAGTTGCCTGGTATGTACCGAGGTTTTTGTTACAATCAAAAAAATGTGTTCAATAAAAAAACAACTGGACTTTTATTTGTAGCAGAAGACGTTTCGCCCTTCATCCAAAAGGCTTTCTCAATTCTAAGAGCAGACTGTGAGAGTGAAGTTATAAATGCTGAGAGATCCGTCTCTCAGCATTTATAACTTCACTCTGTCTGCTCTTAGAATAAAGGAAGCATTTTGGATGAAGGGCAAAACATCTTCTGCTACAAATAAAAGTCCAGTTGTTTCTTATTGAACACTTTTTATTTTATCATGTCCTCGATGACTGAGAATCTTCAACAGGTCTTTGTTACGTTTGTATATTTATTATACAAACTGGGTTATAAAAACTTTTGGGACAGTAAACAAATTCTGAATAGAACAAATCACAGATCAAAAGTTTAAACTGAGAGAATAGATCATTTTAAGGGAAACATTTGTTGTTTCAAAATTTCATGGCGTCAACAAATTCCAAAAAAGTTTGTTGGACAAGTCCATTTTTACCACTGTGTGGCATCCCACCTTCTTCTTACAACACTCAACAGACGTCTGGGGACAAAGGAGACCAGTTTCTGAAGATTAGAAATAGTAATGCTCTCCCATTCATGTCTAATACAGGCCTCTAACTGTTTCTATCATCTTGGGTCTTCTTTGTCGCACCTTCCTTTTTTTGATGCACCAAATGTTCTCTATAGGTGAAAGATGTGGACTGCAGGCTGGCCATTTCTGTACCCGGATCCTTCTCCTACGTAGCCATGATGTTGTGATTGCTGCAGAATGTGGTCTGGCCTTATCTTGTTGAAAAATGCAGGGTCTTCCCTGAAAGAGATGACGTCTAGATAGGAGCATATGTTGTTCTAGAACAGGGGTCTGCAACCTGCGGCTCTGGAGCCACATGCGGCTCTTTGGTCCCTCAGCAGTGGCTCTTCCAAGCTTTGATCAAAACTAACTTTAAACTGAATTTTATTTGTTCTTATAACAACAAAAAGGGCTAGTTTTAGCAGTTTTTCCTGTCATTTCCTTTGCAAATGTGTGAATACTAGAACTAATAGAAGGAGTAAAACATAAGTTAACTTTATTTATTCAAAGTAGGATATTTAATTTTTCCACAATTAAAATAATTTACCTAGACCTGCATAGTTCATTATTTTATTTTTTAATTGGGAAAGATCACATTATTTTTCCTTCTTTATGATAATATGGTCTTTTTTAATCTTAAAATGTAAAAATATCAACAAATCATTAGATATTTTCAGCTTTACAATGGCCAGAAAACTACCGGTCAGAAAATTGTCCTCTAACAAACTTAAAAGTGGTCTGTGTGTCACCAGTTGAGAATCCCAGTTGTAGCAGGTATTGTGGCTCCGGAAATGTTTAATTTAGTGAACAAAGGGGCAGAAATGGCTCTTTTGATCATAAAGGTTGCAGATCCCTGTTCTAGAACCTGAACATAGTTCTCTGCATTAATGGTGCCTTTCCAGACATGTAAGCTGCCCATGCCACAAGCGCTCATGCAACCCCATACCATCCGTGATGCAGGCTTCTGAACGGAGCATTGATAACAACTTGGGCTATCCTTGTCCTCTCTGGTCCGGATGACATGGCATCCAAGTGTTCCATAAAGAACTTCAAATTGTGACTCATCTGACCACAGAACTGTTTTCCATTTTGCCGCACTCCATTTTAGATGACCCCTGGCCCAGTGCAAACGTCTGAGCTTGTGGAGCTTGCTTAGAAATGGCTTCCTTTTGCACTGTAGAGTTTTGGCTGGCAATGGCGGATGGCACGGTGGACTGTGTTCACTGACAATGCTTTCTGGAAGTATTTCTGAGCCCATTCTGTTATTTCCTTGACAGTAGCATTCCTGTTTGAGGTGCAGTGACGTTTAAGTGCCCGGAGATCACGAGCATCCAGTAGAGATTTACGGCCTTGACCCTTACGCAAAGCGATTGTTCCAGATTATCTGAATCTTTTGATGATGTTATGCATGGTTGATGATGATAACTTAAAAGTCTTTGCTATTTTATGCTGGTAACACCATTCTGGTATTGCTGCACAATCTTTTTGCGCAACAATGGTGGAATTGGTGTTCCTCTTACCATCTTGGCTTCTGAGAGACACTGACACTTTGAGAAGCTCTATTTATACCCAGTCATGTTGTCAATTTACCTAATTAGTGTTAATTGGTCTTCCAGCTGTTCGTTATAAGCTCAATTTCCTTTTTCCACCCACTTATTGCTACTTGTCCCCACTTTTTAGGGATTTATTGACAATGTGAAATTTTGAATCAACATATTTTTTCTTTAAAATGTTACATTTACTCAGATTAAACTTTTGATCTATCATCTATGTTCCATTACCAATAAAATATTGACATTTGCCATCTCCACATCATTGCATTCAGTTTTTATTCACAATTTGTTTAGAGTCACAACTTTTTTTGAATATACTAGAAAACTGATTGTCCAGTTTTTAATGTTTTTAGTCAAAAATTAGGACATGCTTTCCTTTTGAGTTAATGTACAGTGTTTCCCCTACCATTATAGAAGCAGGGTGCTGCCCCACCACGTCAACAGAACTGAGCGCCCCGCCTACCAAAGTGAACTTGCCCCCCTCCCACTCCCACCCGGCACTGATATAGCACTAAGGTAGCAGTATGAAATACAGGCTCCCTAGCTAAAAAGTTAAAGATGCCTCTTCCCTCATGCTGAATGCACCCTCCCCCCACCCCTGCTCAAAAACTGTTGTATAAGATTTGCTCAAACATGTCTCCGTCCCTACCCATCAAGAAAAATCATGGATGAGATGAGCACCCCGCCATGGCAAGTTAACTAGGGGAAACACTGATGTATATTTAAATTTTTCAATTTGTACAAATCCTTTAAGGTTCTTTGTAGTCCACTATTGTCATCACTCTGTTAAATTCAAGTCTCTATTGCAAATCAGTCCGTAAGGCTCAGTGTGATTAACCTGTATAATTAAAGGTTGAATGAATTAATGAATTTGAATTTTAAAATGGAATTTTCTCAGATGAAATTCAATTAAGTGATGCTGAAGAGATGGAAAGTGAGAATGAATCAGATGACAATGATGAAGTACAAGTCCCAGTACAAGTCCCATCAGAAGAGTGCGAAGAAATGCCTGAGGAGACGCTTGACCAGCCTGTGGAAGCTGCAACAAACTCTACAACAACTGATGACATCCATGACAATAATGATGATGGTACGTTATTTCAACCCAAATTTCATACGTTCCCATGACAAAACTTTTTTAAACGAGTACCCTGATGCATGCTTAATAATCCAGTTAGAAAAATATTTAAAAAAAAGCTAAGTCTGGTCCTCTGGACATTCAAAAAATAAAACAAAACAACGAGGTTAAGTCCGGTCCTCTGGACGAATTATTCAGTAAATAAGAATAAGGACCTGACTTAACCTTGTAATTTTTTTGTACCTGGATTATTAAGCATGTATCAGGATTTTTTTTTAAACTTTTGTGTTATGTTTTCTAGAAGTGTCATCATCCAAAATGGATGAAGCTGTCCCTTCAACTAAAGGTAAGGCAGAGTTTAATGAGGAAGAGCATAAAGTCAAAATACTATACATAGAGATGGAAGACAAAAAAATCCAAAAACATATTTATATGCATGGCGGGGGTGGATGAGGTAGCTCGGTGGTCATTGCCATGGTCTCATAGTCCTGAGGTGGCAGGTTCAAGCCCAGGTTGCATCAAGTAGGACATCTGTTGTAAAACAATAGTCATTTGTTTCAATCTTTCCATTTTTTTCACAATTTTTAAAACTCAAAAGCTGCCAAGATACATGAGAACAAGTTGTTGACTACAATGATTATGAATGATAGTCAAAAAGTAAGTAAAATAAAGTCTACATTTATGTAAAATCCACATTTTAGTTAAAAAAGTGAAACCTCATAATAGCCTATCAATGACCATCATCTACGATAGGCATTGATACATGAAGTTAACATTAGTTCTAAAATAACAGCCGTTTTAGAACTAATGTTGACTTCATGCATACTGTGGTGAACCTTGAAGAAGGTAGAAGCAGAAAGAAAACATGGATGAAAAGTCTTTAGTTGTTACTAATTTCTTTGTATTTTCCTTTTAAACTCTAAGATTTTCAGTCCGTCACATTGACACCATTTGGTCCAATGTATTTATGTATCATGGGTAAAACATGTAACAAAATAAAATGTTAATGTTGATTTTTATGATTTTCCCTCAGCCTGTAATCTGATAAATTCTTTGTCTAAAGTTCTGATGAATTTTGAGTTGCCCAACTACTAAATATACATTTTTTTGTTTCCTCCTTGTTTTCTAGCGAAAAACTCAAGCCCAGGACCAAGAAGAGTAACAAAGAGAACTTGGTCGAATGCTGAAGTGGCTGCTGTAATGCGTCATTTCAGAAGGCACATAAGTAAAGGAAAACTGGCCAGTAAGAATGAATGCAGCCACTGTAAGATGGTTGAGAGCCCTGTGTTGGATCAAAGAACAGTTCAAAATATAAGAGACTTTGTGAGAAACCGGGGAATAACTGAAATGAGACAAAAACGGAAACAAAACTTATAGATGTGTTACTGTATCTAAAAAAACAAGTCTGGTCCTCTGGACATTCCAAAACAAAACAAAAAAATAGAAATGTTTCGTCTTTCATCCGAAAGACTTCCTCCGTCTGAGATGCTGCATTCAGCTCTGTCTCATAAATAGCACCCTCTCACAGTGGATCAACCAGTTTGCAGGTCCTTCTTGATCATGTGAGCAGTTGGTTTTGGCTGTCATCAGCAAACTGGTTGATCCATTGTGAGAGGGTGCTATTTATGAGACTGAGCTGAATGCAGCACCTCGGACCGAGGAATGGTCAGAGATGGTGTCTAATAGTGGCTGGAGCACTATAAATCATGCCAAGTACAATAAGGCCATTAACATTATCATTCACTGAAGATTTTAAGCTTCTGCATCAGCATCTGAATAAATCAGGAGAAAATGCATTTAGCACCTTGAAAGATGATGCCAGCCCCCAGACTTATGCAGAACTTGTAAAAGTTACACTTGCACAGGTCATTGTGTTCAATTGTAGACGAGCAGGAGAGGTTTCAAAGATGCACCTACAAAGTTTTATGGAGCGTGACACCACCAAGCTCCATGAAGATGATGCCATGGGTTTGTCAACGGTTGAACAGAAGCTCTACAGCCATTTCACTCGGGTTGAAATCATTGGGAAAGAGGCTGAAAGGTTTTAGATATCCCTGTGATGGATTGGAGACTTGTGCAGGTGTCCCTGTGATGGACTGGTGACATGTCCAGATGTCCCTGTGATGGACTGGTGACATGTCCAGATGTCCCTGTGATAGACTGGAGACTTGTCCACGTGTCCCTGTGATGGACTGGTGACTTGTCCAGGTGTCCGTGTGATGGACTGGCGACTTGTCCATGTGTCCCTGTGATGGACTGGAGACCTGTCCAGGTGTCCCTGTGATGGACTGGTGACTTGTGTAGGTGTCCCTGTGATGGACTGGTGACTTGTCCACGTGTCCTTGTGACATACTGGAGACCTGTCCAGGTGTCCCTGTGATGGACTGGTGACTTGTCCACGTGTCCCTGTGATGTACTGGAGACCTGTCCAGGTGTCCCTGTGATGGACTGGAGACTTTTCCATGTGTCCCTGTGATAGACTGGAGAGCTGTCCATGTGTCCCTGTGATGGACTGGAGACATTCACGTGTCCCTGTGATAGACTGGGACTGGAGACTTGTCCATATGTCCTTGTGATGGACTGGAGACTTGTCCACGTGTCCCTGTGATGGACTGGAAACTTGTAAATGTGTCCCTGTGATGGACTAGAGACTTATCCACGTGTCCCTGTGATGGACTGGTGACTTGTAAATGTGTCCCTGTGATGGACTGGAGACTTGTCCACGTGTCCCTGTGATGGACTGGAGACTTGTCCATGTGTCCCTGTGATGGACTGGAGACCTGTCCATGTGTCCTGTGATGGACTGGAGACGTTCACGTGTCCCTGTGATAGACTGGAGACTTGTCCATATGTCCTTGTGATGGACTGGAGACTTGTCCATATGTCCTTGTGATGGACTGGAGACTTGTCCATGTGTCCCTGTGATGGACTGGAGACTTGTCAACGTGTCCCTGTGATGGACTGGAGACTTGTAAATGTGTCCCTGTGATGGACTGGAGACTTGTCCACATGTCCCTGTGATAGACTGGAGACTTGTCCACATGTCCCTGTGATGGACTGGAGACTTGTAAATGTGTCCCTGTGATGGACTGGTGACTTGTCCACGTTTTCCTGTGATGGACTGGAGACTTGTCCAGGTGTCCCTGTGATGGACTGGAGACTTGTCCACGTGTCCCTGTGATAGACTGGAGACTTGTGCAGGTGTCCCTGTGATGGACTGGTGACTTGTCCACGTGTCCCTGTGATGGACTGGAGACTTGTGCAGGTGTCCCTGTGATGGACTGGAGACTTGTCCACGTGTCCCTTTGATGGACTGGTGGCTTGTCCAACTGTCCCTTTGATGGACTGGTGACTTGTCCACGTGTCCTTGTGATGGACTGGAGACTTGTGCAGGTGTCCATGTGATGGACTGGAAACTTGTCCACGTGTCCCTGTGATGGACTAGAGACTTGTCCACGTGTCCCTGTGATGTACTGGTGGCTTGTCCAGCTGTCCCTGTGATGGACTGGAGACCTTTCCAGGTGTCCCTGTGATGGACTGGTGACTTGTCCACGTGTCCCTGTGATGGACTGGAGACTTGTCCTTGTGATTGTTGGATATGTGCACCGGCGACCCCCGTGACCCAAAATGGAAGAAACGGGTAAAGATAATGAATGGATGTAGCAAATGGGCAATGTTTAGGCTGATGGTCCTCCTTGATCATGTGAGCAACTGGTTTTGGCTGTCATCATAAAGTCTTTATTTATAAGACTGAGCTGAATACAGCATCTCAGACTAAGGAAGTCTTTCATCCGAAAGACTTCCTCAGTCTGAGATGCATTCAGCTCAGTCTTATAAATAAAGACTTCCTGATGACAGCCAAAACCAGTTGCTCACATGATCAATGAGGACCATCAGCCTAATCATGTGATCATATGAGCAGCTGGTTTTGGCTGTCATCAGCAAACTGTTTGATCCACTTTGAGAGGGTGCTATTTATGAGACTGAGCTGAATGTAGCACCTCAGACTGAGGAAGTCTTTATAAGACTGAGCTGAATACAGCATCTCAGACTGAGGAAGTCTTTCGTCGCTCGTAAGTCGGGGATCACCTGTACTTTACAGTGTGTTGTGATGAACCTTGTAAATAAAGTAAATTTTGTTTTAGAAATATGTTCAGGTTTATAATGTTAATGTTTTATAATATGTAAATATGTCATCTCAGACTGAGGAACTCTTTCGTCACTCGTAAGTCGGGGATCACCTGTACTTTACAGTGTGTTGTGATGAACCTTGTAAAAAAAAAGTACAATTTTGTTTGAGAAATATGTTCATGTTTATAATGTTAATGTTTTATAATATGTAAATATGTCATCTCAGAAGTCTTTCATCGCTCGTAAGTCGGGGATCACCTGTACTTTACATTGTGTTGTGATTAACCCTGCAGAAAAAGTAAAAATTTGTTTTAGAAATATGTATATGTTAATATGTTTTATAATAATGTAAATATGTCACCAGAATTTAAGTTTTTATTTTTTTATTTGAAACATTTAAGTTTTATTTTATTTTAAACATTTGAAGATTTGTTAGTGAAGATTTTTTAGTGAATGTAAATAAAGTATGTGCATAATTTGTTTAATAAAAGCAGTTCAAAAAATAGTTCTCCTAATGCAGTGTCCTGTCACATTTGTGTGTTTTATG
Organism: Garcialebias charrua; assembly: GCA_038048925.1. Classification (NCBI taxonomy): domain Eukaryota; kingdom Metazoa; phylum Chordata; class Actinopteri; order Cyprinodontiformes; family Rivulidae; genus Garcialebias; species Garcialebias charrua. Next base: position 39,306 of record JBBPBX010017028.1, on the reverse strand, counting down.
TTAATTTTATGTTAAGTAGGCGGAGTTTAAATGAGACGTAATTGTCCCTTTAAAGACCCCATAATGTTTGTTTGTCCTCATAAACCACATTTTTTGACGTCCTTGTAAACCACACTGGAGTCTGGGTGGTAAAACGTGCTGTGAAGCTCCTATCGGAAAGCTAAAGTGACCCAATTTTTTTTCAGAATTTTTAGAGTGCTCTGAGCTTGGTCCGAGGTCGCTAGGACCTCGGGAAGCGGTAGACCCCGTAAACCACCTTCGGGCGGGTTTGGCGAAAAAGTCCGGCTAAACCACATTGACAAACCTGTGTGTGTGTGTGTGTACGTGTGTGCGTGTGTTTTTTTGTACTATTAGTAATGTAATTAATCGTGATATGGATTTTATTCAACATTTAATAAAAAAAATCATTGGATGTTCCTCTACAACTGATTTATTTTAGAGTCAACCTAAATCAAGATGGCTGCCACAACAAAATGACTATATCAGTCAATTTTAAAGGTATTCAGTTTAATTTCAGTGTGGTAGTAGCTGAGACTGACCTCTATCTTTTACTCTGAGTGCTGTCTCATAACACATAATATGTGTATGAAACCTTGCCATTAACTATTGAAATCTGTTTTGTTTGTCTGTTAGCAAAATATCTCAGAGACAATTGAACAGTTTTTAGTGAAACTCTCAGAAACTAATAATTGGGCATACATGTAAAACTGATTAACTCCTGAATTTAATTCATTAAAGATGGCTGCCACAGCAAATTGACTTTAGGAAACACCAAGATGACTATAACTCAACCAGTTTGACAGATATTGAGCTGACGGTTGTTGTGGTAGTAGCTGAGCATCATACTTAACACATACTTTGAGTGTAACACATTGTGCAACATTTTTGTCTAAAACCTTGCTATAATTTGTTGGAGTCAGTCCTGTTTGTCTGTTAGCAAAATATTTCATAAACCACTGAACAGATTTCAAAGATACTTTCAACAATTAATCTTTGGATCAGCTGAGAGGAAAAAAATCTGCTCATAATTCATTCTTGTAAATTGAAACTCACGCAGCGTTTTATACATAGTTTTGTTATTTGTTTCTGTAAACAGACCTTCACAACAAAGATTTGTAAGTTGTGTCATTATTTTTACTAACACAAATCTTTTAAAAAACACATTCTTATCTACACATGTACAAATAACACATTTATTTTACAAGGTTACTAAAGTGATTTACAAGCACAAAATCTTTGTGAGCTGAATTTGTGCACAAATAAAAAGCCATGTGTGCAAAGAGAGATCATGTAAAGTCCACACAGAAAAGCTGGGAGGCAAACATGCACTAACCACTGCTGCCCACAGCTTCTTATGAAATGACTCAATCAAACTTGTCTACAAATGATGTGTAAAACACTTGAACAATAGAAATGATCATTTCAGTGTGATGTGCACACATGAAGCTGTCAAATAATGCAACATGTTGAAGAAAGCAGAAAAACAGCTGGTAAACAAACTAAACAGCTGCCCTGCTCTACATTTAGATTACACTTCATTCTTGGAGCTCACACACTTCACATGACATCAAGCTGACTTTTGAAACCATGGAAGGTGACAAGATATGTCTGCTTCTGTTAGTGAAGGAAGCAGAAGTGTTGAAGTGCAAGTTCACTTTTCACATCATCTTCATGAGGTTCTGATGCTCGCTCAGTGGATCACCAGAGAGCTGGACTACAAAGTGAAGGGAACAGCTGTGTTGAGCTGAAACTTCTCAGAGTCACAAACGAGCCTGATGACATCACCATGGTAACAGAGACTGAAGTCAGTTTGATGTGAAACTGTCAGGAAGAAGCTCCATGTGTTCACTGAATCTTTTCTTAATGACATCCCAAATATTCAAATGTGACTGAAACAGCATTAATATCTCATTATAGTTCTACCAGCTGCTGTAAGATTTGAAACAGATTGTCAAATAAAACTAAACTCAAACTTCCAGCGTCATCCTAAAAATCACTCAGAGCTCCACATTGAAATAATCTAATGTTGTGTTTTCATTTCTAATTTAATCAGAATACAAAGTTTATTTAGGGATGTATATTTTATTTATCATTTAATATAATAAATCTAACCTGTGGCTTCCAGTTTCAGGTCAAATGATTTCATTTGAGTCAAACTCATTTTCAATGAACTCATAATTTCAACATAAGAAATCTGAGAAATCTGCTGGAAAACTTGAACACACTCACAGGCCACATGAGCCACTTTGTGTTAAAAAGCTCCAGTAAAACCAGTAGAGTCTAAACTAAATGTTTGCATTTTACAAGACGTTACCATCAGAACCATAAATGAAACGGATCATACAGCCTCTTCAGAACATCTGGACCATCACTCTAACATTTATACAGCTGCTGATTCCATGGGACTGTTAATCCAAATATTCCAGTTCAAACTTTAATGGCTGCTCATTTTACTGGGACCCAGTATCCCAACAGAACTTCAAACAACAAAGTCATGGAGTGAATCATCAGCTGATGTGTGAATGTAGCAGGTCTACTGACAGAAACAGACTGAAAGTTCAGTTATCAAAGAAATCATTTTGAATTGTCCTGAAATTATTGTTATTAGTTTACATCATGTCTTTAAAAGTTTTGTTTTGTTTTCTAAATTTACATGTTTTATTCTTTATTCAGATTGAGTTGGTGCAGTTTGTCAAAGATCAGCTGTTCTTCTCTGAGCTCAGCTCTGAAATCCAACGCCGCCCATCTGATAGAACTGGACCTGAGACACAATCGCCTGCAGGATCCAGATGTTCAGCAGCTGTTGGATCTTGTGAAGAGTCCAGACTACAGGCTGGAGACTCTGAGGTCAGTAGAAGGTTGGAGTCGTTCAGCAGAATTGGACTAAAGCCAGTTGTTGTCAAAGCAAAGATCCAGTGTTTCCTGTAAACCTGCAGCTTCCCAGTAACTGTATTTCTGAATGAATGTATGAGAGGAGAACAGGGACTGGTTTCAGGATCAAACAGAAAGACAAGAAAAGAAGGAAAGACCGAACATTACTTGAAGGAATGCACATCACTCACCAAAATAACATGTGATCATGTGATGTCTCACCTGATCTGTTAGAGGAGGATGTGTTGTGAATGACTGTCAGCTACTACCACACCACATTTTACATCAGTATCTGTCAAATTCACTGAGTTACAGCTATTTATGTCTAGGCTAAATTTCAGTAGCTGTGGCAGCCATCTTGAATTGTGTTGACTCCAAAAGTTAATCAGTTGAAGGTGAACATTTCAGATTTATTTACTGCAAGTTTAAATAAAGTCCATCCAGTGGTTTATGAAATATTTTGCTAACAGACAAGCAGGGTTGACTCCCAACAGTTACTAAGTTTTACCCAAAGATGTTGCACAATGTGTTGTGATTGAAGTTTGTGTTGGTCTCTTTGAAAGACTCATTTATCTCTTCTGCTGCTTCTTCTTCTCTTTACAGTTGGAGGTGATGACATTTGTTCTGGAGAGCTGAACATGATGGTGTGTTTGTGGGAGAAGATGAACTGTGTCCTGATGATCCACAGAGGATGAAGCAGCAGCAGCTTGTATGCAGACACTCTGACTGGACTGTTTCTGCTTCTTCTGGTTCCTCATCCACACTTTACATTATCACTTTCAAACAGTTACACTTTAATGTTTGAACAATGTGCTATGTTCATTTTATTATTAGAACATGATAAGGATATATTTTGTTAAAGCATAAAAACACTGTTTGAAATATAAATATTTCATGTTGTATTGTGATATGAAGACACTTTATTTTTGCAGCACTGACAAAAATAATTTCCATTGAGTTGTAGTTGTTTTAAAGTAAATGTGTTTAATTTATCTGTTCACTTTGTGCGATTTAAATTTTATAAGACAAACCAAAACTGAACGTTTGACTTCCTGTTTTAACTTTCTTCATTGTAACAGATGTTTCTTTACTGTCCTCTGGTGGTCAGTGCTGTAATTACATCAAAGTCTTTGAAAAATACTGAAATTACTTTTAAAATGTTTTACAATGAAAGTCAGCTTCACGTTAATATTTTATTGTAAACTTGTGTTTTGTTGATGTTTTTAAAGTAGAATATTGCTAATACAATATTATTTAAACTAAATTTAAATTACATTTAATAAACCCTGATGCATGCTCAATAATCCAGGTAGATAAGTCTAAAAAGGTGAGTCAGGTCATCTGACTTCATCACTTCATGTTCATCCAGTGGAGACGTTGAGGGAGTTTCTTTAAAAGCTCCTAATTACAAACTATGAAGTCAAACATGAAAATGTTCTCCTCCAGTCTGAAAGAGTTGACTCCGGTAGTTTTCCACATATATTCATGTGTAGATCTGAAATGTGTCTACAAACTGTGTGTAAACAGAGCACTCAGCTGAATGTGACAAACATCATGTGGAAACTGGAGTCACATGATGGACCTCCATTTGTCTGCTTGAGTCTGTGGAGGTCAACAAATATGGAGGAATGGGACACGCGTAGAATCTCCTAGAAGATGTTTAGGTGGAAATATAAGAATTAATCTGCAGCTAAACGCTAAATAAAAGAGACAAAATGAGTAAAGCAACTATAATAATAATAAAACAGAAGTCGTCATTTATCTGCTGCCAAACTTTACAAAACAAATTAAAACATAAACACAAAGTAACAAATTCAAACTGTTCTCCATCCCAAACAGCTTTTCCACACACGTCAACATTGTTCACCTATTTTCTGTCACTTTGGCTGTTTCTGTAGCTAAACAAACACATGCTAGTTGGCAGCTGGCTCCATTTTGGTTGATAATTCTTTAATGAGGAATGCATTAACCATCGAGATGAGAACAAACTTGAAGGATTTAGTTTTTGACTTCCTGATTTGTTGGAGCGCTCTTCATGACTTTGTGCTGAGTGTTTTTACTCTGAACTTCTAAACATACAAGAAATAAAATGTTTGTTTTTCACAAAGTTCAACGTTTTGTTCAGCACATCCAGCGACTGTTGCAAATGTAAATGTTCAATGTTTTCCTCACAGAAACCTGCGCACATTTCAAGAAATCCATCAGAGGTTTGAGTTTAGTAAATCAGTGAACATCAACAGATCCAATGATTTGGATTCAAAAGATCCAAAACTCCACAGAAACCAGTTTGAGCTCAACGGAGACATTTTTGTCCATTTTATAGTCAAACACAAAGACATTTAAATCTAAATCATTCTTTGGACATCAAAAATCTTATGACTGTAATTAAATCTTTTTATTTTTAAAGTTTCCAAAACTCATGTTTCCATCAAATCACAAAGTTTTGTTAACGAATGTGAAAGTTGATGTTAAATAGTTCAAAGCTTCATTTCAAAGTGAACCTTTGGTTCAGTGTTTGTCAGAAATGTTTGGTTGTGAAGCTCAGGCTTTAGATGATGGATGGACAGACAGACAATAAACAGATGTTTGAATGATCCAGAGGAACAGTTCAAAAACACATCTGGAAATGTTTCAACATAGAAACTACTTTCATGTTTTGAAACACTCAAATGTTTTTTCATCCAAAAGTGTTTTTGTGTTTGTGTTTTTTGACTGAACTCACAGAGTTGAGATGTTTTCAAAGTCAAAATGATTTTCTTTCCTTCATCAGCAGCTAAATGTAGAATATTTGATGCTTCATGGAGTCACATAGTGTTTCATCAAACAGCTGGTTGTGCTGCTGTTTTAAATTGTGTCCTAAATGTGAAAAGTGATGCGAGGACATCATTTGATTGTCCACTCTGAAGACTTTAGAGAAAGACAAACAGAGGTTTCTGTGAGACACTTGAAGCTGGACGTGTTCATTGAAGTGTTTCTTGTGAGCAGACTCCAACATGTCTCTGGTCTCAGACTCAAACACTCGGGACACATCAGCTGAAATAAAGTCCACTTTGCTGCAAACATCTGCTGTGAAAACAAAGTGGAAACATGAACGCAGCAGGAAAAGTGATTTTGAACGCTGCACACAAGATGACTTTTCTGTGGATCATCAGTGAAAAATATTGTCCACAAGTGATTTCAGCAGCATGTGGTGGTTGAGGCCAGTGTTCCTTTAACAGCTGTTTCCTCTTGCTCACATCTGTTTGACAGAATCAAAGGAGTGAAATAGTTAGAAATGTGTTCCAGTTTGATCCACGTGAAGTTGAAGAATTCAAAGTGAAAGAATTCAACAAGAGCCTCAACAGTCTTCTACTCTCCATCATGTTCAGCCTCTGGATTGAGACGTTTCAAACTGAAAAGTTCATTTCCTTTGGCTTCCAATGATTTTAGCAGCTCAAGTCTTTTTTCATTGACTCCTTTAAGAATAGATTTGGACTTGTTCTTAAATGTTGTGTTTGAACACCTTCACTTTGTTGTTTTATGGATGTTATTTTGGAGTTTGTTGTTCAGCACATTGGTCAACTCTTGTTGTTTAAATCTGCTTTATTAATAAAGTTGATCTCATTTGATTCATGGATCAGCCTGTATTCTATATTTATACAACATGTAATGATGTTACACAACTATTTGATGTTTTTTCTAAGAGAATGGCTGAACTTTAGGACTTGATGACAGTTTTTCTACCTGATTGTTGTTTATTTGATGAAGAAATGTGATTTGATGTCTCTGTGATTTAAATGTGTCTGGAATGACAAAAAGAAAAAAGAACTTGAACAAGTTTCTGTCCACAGTCACACTGACTAAAGCTGACATTAAAGCTGGTCAAACTTTGCTCGGCGGCTCCTCTCATCACTCCGTCCTGGAGTTTATTGCTGAAGGCTGTTTTTGTCCAAGTGGACAAATGTCTGAGCCTGAAGACCAAGGAGACAGCAGCTGTTCAGATCCTGAAGAAGGATCCAGATGTTTCCAGGACTCTGATAAAGAGGTTGATCCCAGACGTGTGTTCATGAAGATTCAACACTTTTCTTTCTGCTCTGCTTGAAGATGCACCACAAGCTGCTCATCTTTCATTACATCATCTAGTTTGTGTCCTCGTCTTGTTTTCCAGATGTTCCTGATGAACATGATCAGTGTCCTGAACACAGAGCCTGTAACCTGGTCCAGTTCTAGGACTGGTTCCAGTACATGGGTCAGACCTGTCTCACCTTTGAGGTGCTGGACAGGACTCTCTCTGACCTGTTGCATGAGGCAAACTGGATGCTGCTGAACACAGATGTGATCTGCCCCACACACATCTGCACAGCAGCTGTTTCTTCTAATGCACAACTGATATCTATTGATCTATAGATCTGGATCAACTCAGATAAATTCAGTGAAATATTGACAAGTTGCCATGGGAACACAGAAACTAAAGGATGTAGAGCTGAAGAGCAGATCAGTTCGAGCTCTTATTTTGAAGACCTGCAGCTAACGGAAGTGATGTTCTCCCAGCACCGGAAGTTGCTCAGTTCTGACGTCAGTGTTTGTTGTTCTGCTCCGTAGCTATGAGCTGAAGGGGTTTTCTCTCGACTGCTGCTCAAATGAGTTGAAGTGAACGTTACATTGAGCTGTAACATCTGTAAATGTTGCTGACCGGAAGTTACCAGATGTGGAGACAGCGGCTCAAACAGCTGGAAGCAGAGGAAGAAGAAAAGTCTGAGGATTTTGGAAGTAGAGCTGCAGCTCAGGAACAAACGGAGCAAGACACATGTTAGAGTAAGTAAGTAAGTAAGTAAGTAAGTAAGTAAGTAAGTAAGTAAGTAAGTAAGTAAGTAAGTAAGTAAGTAAGTAAGTAAGTAAGTAAGTAAGTAAGTAAGTAAGTAAGTAAGTAAGTAAGTAAGTAAGTAAGTAAGTAAGTAAGTAAGTAAGTAAGTAAGTAAGTAAGTAAGTAAGTAAGTAAGTAAGTAAGTAAGTAAGTAAGTAAGTAAGTAAGTAAGTAAGTAAGTAAGTAAGTAAGTAAGTAAGTAAGTAAGTAAGTAAGTAAGTAAGTAAGTAAGTAAGTAAGTAAGTAAGTAAGTAAGTAAGTAAGTAAGTAAGTAAGTAAGTAAGTAAGTAAGTAAGTAAGTAAGTAAGTAAGTAAGTAAGTAAGTAAGTAAGTAAGTAAGTAAGTAAGTAAGTAAGTAAGTAAGTAAGTAAGTAAGTAAGTAAGTAAGTAAGTAAGTAAGTAAGTAAGTAAGTAAGTAAGTAAGTAAGTAAGTAAGTAAGTAAGTAAGTAAGTAAGTAAGTAAGTAAGTAAGTAAGTAAGTAAGTAAGTAAGTAAGTAAGTAAGTAAGTAAGTAAGTAAGTAAGTAAGTAAGTAAGTAAGTAAGTAAGTAAGTAAGTAAGTAAGTAAGTAAGTAAGTAAGTAAGTAAGTAAGTAAGTAAGTAAGTAAGTAAGTAAGTAAGTAAGTAAGTAAGTAAGTAAGTAAGTAAGTAATGTAGATAGACATCATGTGATGAAGTGATGTCACACCTGATCTGTTCATACTTGAACATTTATTCTGGATTACTGTCAGCTACTACCACACCAATTGTTAGTTAAATATCTAAGCATTTCACTGAGGGACACTTATTTTCCTGTGGCCTAAACTCTATTAGCTGTGGCGGCCATCTTGATTTGGTTTAACTCTTCTTAATTTGTTGCTGGAACAGGATCTGGAAACTCTTATTTTGACAGGGTGTGTTCCGGTAAATGTTTGTTTGGATCAGGTAACTCAGGCTTATTAATAATAAAGTTATGAACAAATATGACTGTGTTGAACAAACAAAACTTATATTGAATATGTAAACTGAAAATAATTACATAAACACTCATTTTAAACACAACAGCCACTTACAACTTGCTAATATCACAATCTGCCTCCGCTTAAAAAAAAATCTCCGCCCCTTAAAGAGTGGTGGGGGTGAGTGCCGAGTTAACCAGGCAGTCGTACGCGGGCAGGAGCCCACAGGCAACGGACATGAACAGACGGAGGAGGTGCCTGGAGGTTTCACATGTGGAGTCAGACAGTGAATTCAGAGGAGAAGAGTCAGCTCTGAACCATCAAGGAGGAGGGGGTAGGATGAAAATGTTTACAAATGTAGATGTTTAACAACCTGTTAAAATACAACAAAATGCAGGAAATCACATCTACTTTATTCAACATTTTCTGGGGGAGGACCACAGACTGAGTCAGATGTTCCTGTTGATGGTCAGTGGGATTTTTCTGTTTCTAAACTTTATGTTGTAAATTGTTGCTGTCTGACTCTAAATGACTTGAATGTTGGTGACGTAACTCTAAAGACACGTGTATGAAAAGAGTTGGACACTTTGTGAATAAACAGTGAAGACAGAGGTTCAGTGTTGTCCTCAGTGTCCCTGATGATGGAGGAGGTTGTGGACTTGTTCAGTGTGATGGTCCCATCAGGCTGCATCAGGCCTCCTGAAGGCCCACAAGCTCACAGCTCTTTTTCCACAGCTTCACCTGCACATCAGAGTCAGAGGACTGCATGGAGATCATTGTGGATCAAGATGGATCCAAAGCTTCATCACTTCATGTTCATCCAGTGAAGACTTGGAGGGAGTTTCTTTAAAAGCTCCTCGTTACAAACTATGAAGTCAAACATGAAAATGTTCTCCTCCAGTGTGAAAGAGTTGACTCCGGTAGTTTTCCACATATATTCATGTGTAATTCTGAAATGTGTCTACAAACTGTGTGTAAACAGAGCACTCAGCTGAATGTGACAAACATCATGTGGAAACTGGAGTCACATGATGGAGCTCCATTTGTCTGCTGGAGTCTGTGGAGGTCAACAAATATGGAGGAATGGGACAAGCGTAGAATCTCCTAGAAGACGTTTAGGTGGAAATATAAGAATGAATCTGCAGCTAAACGCTAAATAAAAGAGACAAAATGAGTAAAGCAGCTATAATAATAATAAAACAGAAGTCATCATTTATCTGCTGCCAAACTTTACTCAACAAATTAGAACATAAACACAAAGTAACAAATTCAAACTGTTCTCCATCACAAACAACTTTTCCACACACGTCAACATTGTTCACCTATTTTCTGTCACTTCGGCTGTTTCCGCAGCTAAACAAACACATGCTAGTTGGCAGCTGGCTCCATTTTGGTTGATAATTCTTTAATGAGGAATGCATTAAGCATCGAGATGAGAACAAACTTGAAGGATTTAGTTTTTGACTTCCTGATTTGTTGGAGCGCTCTTCATGACTTTGTGCTGAGTGTTTTTACTCTGAACTCCTAAACATACAAGAAATAAAATGTTTGTTTTTCACAAAGTTCAACGTTTTGTTCAGCACATCCAGCGACTGTTGCAAATGTAAATGTTCAATGTTTTCCTCACAGAAACCTGCGCACATTTCAAGAAATCCATCAGAGGTTTGAGTTTAGTAAATCAGTGAACATCAACAGATCCAATGATTTGGATTCAAAAGATCCAAAACTCCACAGAAACCAGTTTGAGCTCAACGGAGACATTTTTGTCCATTTTATAGTCAAACACAAAGACATTTAAATCTAAATCATTCTTTGGACATCAAAAATCTTATGACTGTAATTAAATCTTTTTATTTTTAAAGTTTCCAAAACTCATGTTTCCATCAAATCACAAAGTTTTGTTAACGAATGTGAAAGTTGATGTTAAATAGTTGAAAGCTTCATTTCAAAGTGAACCTTTGGTTCAGTGTTTGTCAGAAATGTTTGGTTGTGAAGCTCAGGCTTTAGATGATGGATGGACAGACAGACAATAAACAGATGTTTGAATGATCCAGAGGAACAGTTCAAAAACACATCTGGAAATGTTTCAACATAGAAACTACTTTCATGTTTTGAAACACTCAAATGTTTTTTCATCCAAAAGTGTTTTTGTGTTTGTGTTTTTTGACTGAACTCACAGAGTTGAGATGTTTTCAAAGTCAAAATGATTTTCTTTCCTTCATCAGCAGCTAAATGTAGAATATTTGATGCTTCATGGAGTCACATAGTGTTTCATCAAACAGCTGCTTGTGCTGCTGTTTTAAATTGTGTCCTAAATGTGAAAAGTGATGCGAGGACATCATTTGATTGTCCACTCTGAAGACTTTAGAGAAAGACAAACAGAGGTTTCTGTGAGACACTTGAAGCTGGACGTGTTCATTGAAGTGTTTCTTGTGAGCAGACTCCAACATGTCTCTGGTGTCAGACTCAAACACTCGGGACACATCAGCTGAAATAAAGTCCACTTTGCTGCAAACATCTGCTGTGAAAACAAAGTGGAAACATGAACGCAGCAGGAAAAGTCATTTTGAACGCTGCACACAAGATGACTTTTCTGTGGATCATCAGTGAAAATATTGTCCACAAGTGATTTCAGCAGCATGTGGTGGTTGAGGCCAGTGTTCCTTTAACAGCTGTTTCCTCTTGCTCACATCTGTTTGACAGAATCAAAGGAGTGAAATAGTTAGAAATGTGTTCCAGTTTGATCCACGTGAAGTTGAAGAATTCAAAGTGAAAGAATTCAACAAGAGCCTCAACAGTCTTCTACTCTCCATCATGTTCAGCCTCTGGATTGAGACGTTTCAAACTGAAAAGTTCATTTCCTTTGGCTTCCAATGATTTTAGCAGCTCAAGTCTTTTTTCATTGACTCCTTTAAGAATAGATTTGGACTTGTTCTTAAATGTTGTGTTTGAACACCTTCACTTTGTTGTTTTATGGATGTTATTTTGGAGTTTGTTGTTCAGCACATTGGTCAACTCTTGTTGTTTAAATCTGCTTTATTAATAAAGTTGATCTCATTTGATTCATGGATCAGCCTGTATTCTATATTTATACAACATGTAATGATGTTACACAACTATTTGATGTTTTTTCTAAGAGAATGGCTGAACTTTAGGACTTGATGACAGTTTTTCTACCTGATTGTTGTTTATTTGATGAAGAAATGTGATTTGATGTCTCTGTGATTTAAATGTGTCTGGAATGACAAAAAGAAAAAAGAACTTGAACAAGTTTCTGTCCACAGTCACACTGACTAAAGCTGACATTAAAGCTGGTCAAACTTTGCTCGGCGGCTCCTCTCATCACTCCGTCCTGGAGTTTATTGCTGAAGGCTGTTTTTGTCCAAGTGGACAAATGTCTGAGCCTGAAGACCAAGGAGACAGCAGCTGTTCAGATCCTGAAGAAGGATCCAGATGTTTCCAGGACTCTGATAAAGAGGTTGATCCCAGACGTGTGTTCATGAAGATTCAACACTTTTCTTTCTGCTCTGCTTGAAGATGCACCACAAGCTGCTCATCTTTCATTACATCATCTAGTTTGTGTCCTCGTCTTGTTTTCCAGATGTTCCTGATGAACATGATCAGTGTCCTGAACACAGAGCCTGTAACCTGGTCCAGTTCTAGGACTGGTTCCAGTACATGGGGCAGACCTGTCTCACCTTTGAGGTGCTGGACAGGACTCTCTCTGACCTGTTGCATGAGGCAAACTGGATGCTGCTGAACACAGATGTGATCTGCCCCACACACATCTGCACAGCAGCTGTTTCTTCTAATGCAAAACTGATATCTATTGATCTATAGATCTGGATCAACTCCTCACAGCTGTGCTTTGAATCCGTGTATGGTTTGTTCTTTCGTTATTCCGTTTCAAAATAAAAACCAAATAACCGAACAAGCTTTGGTTATTTGGTAATTTCGTTTTAAAACGAAATTACAAAAACGGTTTTTAAACGGTTTTTTCGTTATTTCGTTTTTAAAACGAAATTAGAAAAACAGAAATTGCAAATATAAAAAAAAGGGTGCGATTTGGTTTTTGCGTAAGTACAGTTGTTCTTTTAATTTGTAGCGATACCGGAAATGACGTACCGGAAGTCGCCAAAGAATAACAGCGGAGAAGAAAGACGGCATAAAAACAAACCATTCCTAAATAATAGGCAATGGCTGCACTTGAACCGTTTTCTGAATTGATTATCGAACTGTTTGAGAGAGGAAAACCACACTCTGAAATCAGTAATGTTTTGCGTCGCCATGGAGCTCCACATTACTCGGTAATGAGTGTCAGAAGGTTTTGTAAGGAGCACAACTTGTAAAGACACAACAACGTGTTGGACGCTGATTTGGAACGTTCTGTACTTTCTTCAGTTTACCAAGTATGTATCAAAGTTTATGGACAATATACTGCGATAAAATGAGCGAAACTTGTAAATACAAGCTAGCTGACGTTAGCTTTCTCTAGGAATTGTGTGTAAACATGGTGCGTTACAGTAATGGACCAGCAGGGGTCCTCTTGCAGGCCAAAAAATATATAAAATAATGAGAGAGGCATAATTATTAGACATTTACATTTATCTCGTACCTATTACCTTCACGTACCTATAATACATCCAGAATAAATATGTCATAGTTTTAATTTAGATTTTGGGGTAAACAGCAATTCAAAGTACTTCAAAATGCTAATTTCAGTTTGCTTATCTATAACTTCTATTGAAAATGTTGATTGATTAAACAAAAGTGTGTGTGTATATATGCTTACACACATACATACACACACACACACACACACACACATATATATATATATATATATATATATATATATATATATATATATATATATATATATATATATATATATATATGACCTCTATTCAAAATTCATATTTCATGTCCAGTGTTACAAAGAAGAAGTTAATATTTATTTGTTTGATGGCTGTTACTATTTTTTCCTGAAAAGGTGTTTATATATACAGTATATATATATACAGTATATATATATATATATATATATATATATATATATATATATATATATATTTATATATACATCTCGATCGTAAGCACCTTTTCAGGAAAAAATAGTAACAGCCATCAAACAAATAAATATTAACTTCTTCTTTGTAACACTGAACATGAAATATGAATTTTGAATAGAGGTCATAGAAAAGCAAACTGAAAGAGGCACTTTGACTTGCTCTTTTATACAAAATCTAAAACTGTGACATATTTATTCTTGATATATTATAGGTATGTGAAAGTAATAAGTATGGCATAATTGTATATTGTTTATAAATATGAATCTCATTTTCTCTCATTGTTTCTTGACTGCAGGGGCACTTTCTGTTTCTCTTATTGCACCATGTATGAGCCACACAAATCTTTAAGAGAGAGCTAATGTTGACTGGTTTGACCGCAGTACATCAGATAACATTTTACATTTGTGTGTGTGTTTGACAGGACCATCCTACGGACGGAAATTTATGACGGGATACTTGTCATCTATTGGGATACATGCTGGAGAAACCGGTCGGTAGGGTCTTAAGAGAGGTGCACCAGCCTTACCATCAGTTGCGACATGTGAGTGAATCTGGCAATTATATATTAAACAGTGTAACAACTCAAACACTGCTTTTTATAATAGATTTAAAAAAACATGTATCCACTTCACAGGAACAAACTCACCCACACCCCACTGAACAGAAGAGGATCTGCGGTGGAGGTGGTCTCCACCTACAAATACTTGGGTGTGCACTTGAATGATAACCTCAGCTGGAGCAACAACACCACCAGCCTGATCAAGAAAGGTCATCAGAGACTCTACTTCCTCAGACGGCTGAGACGAGCTGGTCTGAGCAGCCCAGTCCTCACCTCCTTCTACAGGTGTGCAGTGGAGAGCATCCTGTGCTCCAGCATCAATGTGTGGCATGGAGGCTGCACAGCTGCAGAAAGAAAAGCTTTACAGAAGCCGTTTACGCATTGGCCAGCCCTCCCCGGCTCTCCCAGCTTCTAACCCGGGTTAGGCGTCTTCGCATTTACCTTTTCCGCCCGGGATCCACCCTTGTTCTGGAACCATCTTCACCGTGGTTCTATCGGGCCGAGCCCCGTACGGACCCAGTTCACGTCATGTACTGCTCTCATTTGATTCGTTGTTTGCAGCAGGGGCGGGACTCATTCAAACAACCTCAGCGCGAGGGTTGAATTTCATTCAAATTTAACTACAGAAACGAGAAACCCCTAAAACAATTGTTAGCTGAATTAGTGTTTCTGAGTTAAATTTTTGTTAATAACTGATCACAAATCAGCTTATGTTACAACGTAAATAACACGAAGCGCACACCCATTTCCGCCTTTCAGCGCGACCTGAATGTCATTAAACAATAACTAATATTGTCTAACTGTTGCGCGCAGCCAGGGTTTTAAAATATAACTAATAATCTCTAACTTCTACGTGCAGCTAAAATGTTAAGAGGAGTGATTCCTATATGGGTAAGGTGGACACCTGAAAATCCAGTCCGCTGTTTAGCTCAACGCGTTAGAACACTCTCGTTTTGACCAGGAGAAGCGGGTTCGCTTCCCGCCTGGGACAAAGTTATTTTACTTTTTTTTCTTTATTCACATTTTCTTTTAAATAAAAAGGAGTTTGTTTGGTTAACACACTCCTTTTTATTTACTCCAATAAAAAAAAAAAAGTAAAATAACTTTGTCCCAGGCGGGAAGCGAACCCGCTTCTCCTGGTCAAAACGAGAGTGTTCTAACGCGTTGAGCTAAACAGCGGACTGGATTTTCAGGTGTCCACCTTACCCATATAGGAATCACTCCTCTTAACATTTTAGCTGCACGTAGAAGTTAGAGATTATTAGTTATATTTTAAAACCCTGGCTGCGCGCAACAGTTAGACAATATTAGTTATTGTTTAATGACATTCAGGTCGCGCTGAAAGGCGGAAATGGGTGTGCGCTTCGTGTTATTTACGTTGTAACATAAGCTGATTTGTGATCAGTTATTAACAAAAATTTAACTCAGAAACACTAATATATATATATCCAGCTAACAATTTTTTTTAGTGGAGTCTCCTCTCTTAAAACACGAACACTCCACCCACGTGAAGAGAGCACCCCACCCACTTCCAGAGAACTGCCCACCCACTTCAAGGCGGCTCTGCGGCAAATGCGTAATGAACGCGGGTGGCCCAGAGCCACCCAGGGGCGGCCCGGGGCATTGAGGGCTGGCCAATGCGAAAACGGCTAGAGAGTGGTGAAGGCTGCACAGAAGATGTTGGAGTCAGTCTCCCCACCATCACAGACATCTACACCTCCAGATGCAGGAAGAGGCCACCTGCATCATGAAAGACCCCACTCACCCAGCACACACACTCTTTGACCCACTCCCTTCAGGACGGAGGTTGAGGAGCATCAAGTGTAGAACAACTAGACTGAGGAACAGCTTCTACCCTGAGGCTGTTAGACTCATGAATAAATAAATAATAAGAATAATCACTGTGAAATATCACATCATGTTGCTGCTGATCTGGTTCATGTTGCTATGTTCATTGTGCACATCTGCTCACACAGCTGCTGTTTGAAGTGATGTTTTTATGATATTAGTGCTTAGTGTATTTTTAGTTGATGTTTTTCTTAGTTCATATCTTAGATGTTATTACTGTTCTTCTTTTACATTTTGTTGTTGGATGTAACTGGGACCCTGTGTACATAATCTCGTTTCATCACATGTACCACATGTGGTGCAAATGACAATAAAGAATCTCTGACTCTGACTTTGTTATTTCTAAAATCATTTTTTCTCTCAAATAATGGAAAAAACAGACATTAACTAACAAAAATAGCAGCTAGAAAAAAAATTTCTCCAGTCATTTTTAATTTTGAACGAGATTTAGCCTACCAGAAAGCCTACACTTATCTTTGCAGGAAGTTTTCTTGTCCTGCTAACAGCTGCTTCCATCCTTTAATATTAGTAATAAAAATTATAAATATATATGATGTGTTGGTGGCTGACTGATAATTTGTATTATTATTAAAATTTGTATTTGGCAGGTTACATGACCAAATCTAGATTCTGTCAGCGATAAAAAAAATAAAAAAAGCTGTAGGTTCTAACACCCCACACAAGACCAGGTTTATTTTGTTAGTGGAGGGTTTATATTTATTTATCACCAGGAGTATTAAAATGAGTTATAACCGTGACAAGATAGTGTGGACTCGTTTCACAGAGAGATGCGCCTTGAAGACGGTCGGATCCGCCTCTCGGGTGTCAGTGCGCGCTCCCGACACAGGGGGAACTGATTACAAGCTGACACCCCACACACGTCAAAAATTAAAGCAAATACAGTAGTATGAATGGTTAGTGCTGGTTTGACGTGGGTGGTGGGGTGTCAGCTTCACGCAGCTCAGATTCTCACGGGGGAACAGAAATTCGCACAGCACCGGGAGTTCATTTCCGGTTCCGCCATAAGCTCCCGTGTTCAATTAACAAAATAAAAGCTCGTCTTTGGTTTAACCAAAAACCAAAACGTTCTCCTTTTTTTATTTTTGGCAATTCCGTTTTTCTAATTTCGTTTTAAAAACGAAATAACGAAAAAACCGTTTAAAAACCGTTTTTGTAATTTCGTTTTAAAACGAAATTACCAAATAACCAAAGCTTGTTCGGTTATTTGGTTTTTATTTTGAAACGGAATAACGAAAGAACGAACCATACACGGATTGCTTTGAAACACTACATTTGGTTTGATGTGTTCTGTTGCTGCAGCTGTTGGTGGTCCTGGACCCCCCAGATGTTCTTGGATGTTTTCCTCCCACTTTTCTCTCACATCATTTGTTGTTTCACACTCAGAATCCTTTATTTCTTGTCCCAATTGTTTTGTCGTCATCCTCATCCTTGTGCAAGGCAGTCGGGTGACATTAGCAGGATGTTGATCTGTGGACTGAGCTGGTGAGATCTTTGTTCTGGACTTGACATGTGCAGCTTTTAGATACAGACTGATTGACAGAACTGATGATCCCATTCCATTATGTCACATTTTCCTCCTCTCTTTGTTTTGTTTGATGCTTCATCTGAACTTGTGTCTCTTGTGTCTGTTTTGAAGCATCAGACTGTTTCTAACAGATGTGTTTGTGGACGTGGACATTCATCTGAAGCTGCTGCTCTCTCAACCTTAAAGCAGACCAGTAGCTCAGGCCCACATCAGCTACTGGGAGTCTTCCAGCCCAGCAGCTCCTCATGGAGCGTTTAGACGGGGCGTAATAAGTCCCTCTTTCTTGTTGAGAGGAGGATGTGGTCATGAAGGAACATGAAGGACTCGTTTGTCTCCGTCTTTGCTTTGTGTCTCAACTCTGCTCCTCTGTAAAACATCTGCACTACACTCTATAAAATGAGGAGTTGCAGAAAAGACCATGAGGTGAGGAGGGAGTTCATTCAGCACTCACTGCTCCTCCACGAGTGACTGCATGCACATGCATGGAGAGGTATGGAAGGCCAGCTGGGTCATTTTCACGTGAAAATTACATGTTACATCGACACGTTAATGACGTGTAAACAACGCGTTAACAACGTGTTGTTTACACGTCAATTACGCGTCAAATTCGCCTCGAAAAATGACGCGTAAACGACGTGTAAACAACGTGTAAACAACGCGTCAAAGACGCGTTAATTACGTGTCATTGACGCGTCGAAATTTCACACGCATTTGACGCGTTATCAACGTGTCAACATCTGTTTATGTCCCTCTTGGGTAACTTCACTTCCTGACGGCTTCACTCGCGTCTCTTCTCATTGGCTGTCAGGTCCAGGGCTAAATCACTTCAGCAAAACAGAGGGGTGATTCCAAGGTCCAGGGCTAAAGCACTTTAACAGAGATGTAAACAGACGGAGAAACTACATTTCTGCTTATATTTTATCACGATGTTTCTTTTACTGTTTAATGAAGTTATTAATAAATCTAATAAGTGTTTAATTAACCTGTTTCTGTTTCCTATTTCTGATCAACGGCTTATATGTAAAGTAATGTAAGTGTAAAATGTTTTTATACTAATGTGAAAATTAAGTTTATTATTCCAAAACTAAAGTGACTTTTTGTAAACAATAACATAAAATAAAATAAAGAATAAAAGATGGCAATTAAAACATACATAATAATAGAACAGAAAACGTGATTTTTCATAAAACGTGATCATATTTTTATACTTGTGCAGTTTAACAGTTTGACAGTTGCACACATTTTTCCAAATTTTTGCAGAAAATGCTGAGGGTTCCTTTTCGTTGAACTCACATTTGTTATTCAGACAAATACAGAAATAATTATTATTTTAATCCTTTTCTGATATGTACTTTCAGCAGAACATTATAGCTGCTGGAGTTTACACGAATTATACATTACATAACAACTTAGATATTAAGTTTAAGACATGGTGAATAAAGTGCACACGTGTAAAAAAGTGAAGCTTTAAAGTTCATCATGTTTTAGAGAATTGACAACAGGGAGATTCTGCATAAATCATCAGAAATTATAAAGAATTTTCTTGCTCTTAGATGCAGCAAAATGTCTTGTGACAATTCTCGTGGCAGAGTTTTTGCTGTAAACTGAGTAATCTTTTCCTGGATGAGTTGTAGTTCATGTCGCCACACCTGCCACTGACACCATGATTACATTTAGCCTAAATGAAGGCAGTGACAGACATTTTTCTTTAAAAATAAAGCTTTAAATCCACTTGAAGCAGCTCATGGATCTAACCCCACTCCATCCTGCTCAGAGTCACAGAATACATCTCTACGTTGACATCCTGTGTGTCTTTTGATTACACAACATTTCACACCGCTCATGCACACTCCGCTGCTTGTTTTCCACACTGTGAGTCCATGAGCTGCAAAAGAGCCACAGGTCACAACATACGGCTGCTGCAGGTCCTCTGGGGTTTTCGAGGCGTGGCACGGGCAGCAGACACAACAAGAGGAAGCAGTGAGGGATATGGGATAATGAAATCTATCTCCTGCTAGTTTGACACAAATTATACCTGTTTGGTCTGGGTCAAAATGTTTTACACTCACTTATTCATGAAAGAAACAACTCAAAAGAAAAAAAAATGCCTCCTCTCAGATTATTGGACAAAAGAAAATATTAAACGCGACAAACTCGACAGGTGCAGGACAAAACAAGATGTATCAGGCCTAAAAACAAACAAACTGAGGCTATTTATTTTTTAATGATTCATAGAGTAAAAAAAAAACTATATAGGCCTATACTGTATCCATACAGTATATATATACTGTAAATACAGTGGAGAGGACAAGTATTCAGGTCTTCCCACTTGCAAAACATGTAGAAGACTGTAATTGTTATCATAGGTACTCTTCAACTGTGAATGATGGAATCTAAAACAAAAATCCAGACAAATACATCGTATGATTTTTAAATAATTAATTCCCATTGTTCCCATTGTATTGTGTCAAATAAGTATTTGATACACCAGAAAAAGACACTTAATATTTGGTACAGAAACCTTTGTTTGCAATTACAGAGGTGAGACGTTTCCTGTAGTTCTTGACAAGGTTTGCACACACTGCAGCAGGGATTTTGGCCCACTCCTCCATACAGATCTCCTCCAGAGCCTTCAGGTTTCGTGGCTGTCGCTGGGCCACACGGACTTTAAGCTCCCTCCAAAGATTTTCTATTGGATTCAGGTCTGGAGATAGGCCACTCCAGCACCATAAGATGTTTCCTACGGAGCCACTCTTTAGTTGCCCTGGCTGTGTGTTTTGGGTCGTTATCATGCTGGAAGACCCAGCCACGACCCATCTTCAGTGCTCTTATGGATGGAGGTTGTTGGCCAAAATCTCACGATACATGGCCCCATCCATCCTTCCCACAATGCGGTGCAGTCGTCCTGTCCCCTTTGCAGAAAAGCATCCCCAAAGAAAGATGTTTCCACCGCCATGCTTCACGGTTGGGATGGTGTTCTTGGGGTTGTACTCATCATTCTTCTTCCTCCAAACATGACGAGTGGAGTTTAAACCAAAAAGTTCTATTTTTGTCTCATCAGACCACATGACCTTCTCCCATTCCTCCTCTGATTCATTCAGATGGTCATTTGCAAACTTCAGACGGGCTTTGACATGCGTTGGCTTGAGGAAGGGCACCTTGCGTGCACTGCAGGATTTTAATCCTTGACGGCGTAGTGTTACTGATTGTTTTCTTTTAGACTGTGGTCCCAGCTCTATTCAGGTCATTGACCAGGTCCTGCCGTGTAGTTCTGGGCTCATTCCTCACCTTCCTCAAGATCATTGATGCTCCACGAGGTGAGATCTTGCATGGCGCCCCAGACCGAGGGAGATTTTACGTTATTTTGCATTTCTTCCATTTTCTAACAATTGCACCACCAGTTGTTGCCTTCTCACCAAGCTGCTTGCCTATTGTCCTGTAGCCCATCCCAGCCTTGTGCAGATCTACAATTTTATCCCTGATGTCCTTACACATCTCTCTGGTCTTGGGCATTGTGGAGATGCTGGAGTCTGACTGATTGAGCATGTGGACAGTTGTCTTTTATACAGCTAACGAGTTCAAACAGGGGCAGTTAATACAGGTAATGAGTGGAGAACAGGAGGGTTTCTTAAAGAAGAAGTAACATGTCTGTGAGAGCCAAAATTCTTACTGGTTGATAGATGATCAAATACTTATTTCACACAATACAATGGGAATTAATTATTTAAAAATCATACAATGTATTTGTTTGGATTTTTGTTTTAGATTCCATCACTCACAGTTGAAGAGTACCTATGATAACAATTACAGTCTTCTACATGATTTGCAAGTGGGAAGACCTGAAAAATCAGCAGTGTATCAAATACTTGTCCTCTCCACTGTATATATAAGGAACTCATTTTTCTGATCACACATTGGACTAAAACGTAAGCAACTGCAGTCAAGTCCCCTTTCAGAAAGCATGAAGAATTATTGATCAGATCAACTTTTAAAACTTCCAAGACACCCCCCCCCCCACACACACGCTTTTAATTCCGAAAGTTAAGAACTTGTGATACCAGCAAAAGTCCACTTCTCACAGCCGGTCATTCCGCTTTGGACAGTAATCCTTTCGTTTCAGCTTACATAACCATGCCTGTCGAAGATTTTTGTCTTTAGGGAACCCAAAAAAAGAAACTCCAGTAGTGTTATCTGGCCGATTAGAACAATTAATAGCTACACACTGAACCATTTTGCCTGCAACTCTTCCACTCACTACTACTGTTTTGCACTGACTACGTCATATTCAGGGGACGGAGAGCAGGCGGGGGGAGGTGGGTCAAAAACACCGGATGAGAATATTTTCACTTTACAAAGTCTAAATTTGAGTTAGGATGACATGTTTGACTTTTGAATATTTCTCAACAAGCTTATTTTATGCTTTTCATTAGACTACTATTAGCTTAAAAACACTTTTCATTTCTCCTTTAAATGAAATGCAACAAATTCAAAGAAAGTTTCTTCCATTTATGTTTTAAATATATTTCTTTGTTTCATTTTAGATAAATACAGTATTGATGAAAAAAAAAAAAAAAACATGTTTTCTACCGTATCTAATGCAGTAGTAATTTATTGTGTCTGACTCATAATAAGCTGGTAGTTTGGTGAACATTTCAGTTCAGCTCCAGGCAAAATGAGCTAAAATACCAATTAAAATGAAACAAATGGAATGGAAGATGAGGGACTTGGCTTCACCTTTTGTGTCGTAGAGTTTGGCAGGTTTATGTGAACCATGTGAACCAACATCATGGCTGATAAAGACTCAAGGAGCTAAACTTCAACTTGGCAACAGCTGCAGAAACTGGAGAGTGGAGAGTTTAAATATAGAGCTTTAAAAAACACAACTGGTGCTGCTCCTCCGCCTCGACACTTTATTACACATGTAACATTCACACCCTGCTCTCATACTTATCATTTTAATTAAGTTACAAATTGAGCAGTCTGGAAGAAGAAAATGAAAATGCAGTTTGGTTTATTCATTTTAAATTTTATTTATGACTCAAAAAAGGCAGCTTGACTTTGAAATGAAAAAGCATTCCTGCTAAACCATTTTAGTTTTCATTTCGTCTCATAATCGCTTACATACTCTCAGTCATGCTGTCCTCTCATTTACACTTGGGACAAATAGCCTCTTCAACTTTCAGTTTGTTTGGAACAAGTTCAATGTAGAAAGACAAACAATTAATCTAAAAAACTTTCCACAGATGCAGATGAGGCCATTTATTCTGTCATTAACTATAAGAATAATGTGAAACGGTTTATAAAGCTCTGAGATTAGTTGTTTTCTCTCTTGTGTCATTTATTGAAAATTTCATGCAGTAAAATTAAATACCTGCAGAAATGAGTAAAATATCATCCTTCACTTGTTCTGTTGTTCCTATATTTCATCTGTGCTGAAGTTAATTATAGGAAAAATAATCAACCAATCATGTACAAATGTGTGATGTAATTTACAATTATGTTAAATAAATGGTCCAGTCCTGCTGTGCCAACATAAGTTTAACGTTTCCTGTGAATTACATCTGGTCAAGGTATAGAATTATTGGTATTAAGCTGAAAAAGAGAGAACCCGTTTAATTAATGATGTATTTTTGTGTCAGTCTAAACCCTGCCAATTTATACATCTAAAATATAGGTAAGTCAGTAAACTGACCCCTTCCTATATTACTGCACTCACTAACTTCACTCTGAGACAAATAAAAAGAACCAGTCACAGAGACCGACTGTTCCTACTCATCACCTAGAAAATGAGAGGCAGAGGCAGCCAAAGATAATACATATTCCTCCGCAGCCAGCTCAGGCATGGGTGGGGAGGAGTGTCCAGTCGCTGCCACTGGCTCAGCCCCCAGTTAGCATACCTGCAAAAGGGACTTCATTTCCGCTAATTTAGCGGACAGACACTCCACTCTTGTGGAAAGACCCCAAGCAGACTTGGCTCACCTCTTTCTAGGAGAGGCCACAGGGACTGCAGCCTCAGTCCGACGCTTTGAGCGCCTGGGTGGAGCCTCCTGCCCAGAAGGCAGTAGGTCACTGCTGAGCTCGAGGCAGAGGTGGGCCAGCCGAGCCACTCTTACAGAACGAGGCATGAAGCTGCAGTTCATGCAGGGGTTCTCCGACAGGGCCTCCACCAGATGGTCATGTCCAAGGCAGGTAGGACACAGGTCATGACCGTCATCCGCCTGGAGCATGGCCCCACAATCTGTACAACAGTGAGAGCCGTCCATACTCCCTACTGTAGGTAGTTTACTCAAGTGTAAGACGAAGAAGGCCAAAATTGGCAGAGGGTGCGCGGACGCTTGCCTTCACCAATAGAGAACAAGGTTGTCGAAAAATGAATTGGGAGAGGATGCACGGATGCTAGCCTTCACCAATCGAAAGAATTGGGAGAGGGTGCAAGGACGCTAGCCTTAACCAACAGAAGTGAGAGGGTACGCAAAGAGAGGGTACGCAAATGCCAGCTGTCACAAATAGAAACCAAGGCCAAAAAAAAAAACCCAAAAGAGACTAGCACCGCTAGCTCAGCCCAACTGTGTACGTATGCGATTGGCGAAAGTGAACTGGGAGAGGGTGCGTATGCTAGCCATCGTCAATAGAAACAAGAGCAAAACTCAAGAAGAGTAGCACTGCTAGCTCAGCCCAGCTGTCAATGAGGTTGGCACGTTGATAAATAGTTTATGGAAGGGGTGCAAACGCTCGCCTTCCCAAAGTAAACAAGACCAGAACACAACTGGCTACACAATAAACCTCGGTAGAAGTAATACTTACCCATGTGCCCAGTTTTAGTCAAATCAAAATGAAAACAATAAAGAAGAACAAGAAATGTACATCTTCTGTCACTGTGGATGAAATCTTCTGTCAAAACCTTCACCATACTTTGGAACACACCAGGCTAAAGTATAATAGAATAAAACAATACAACTGTATTATAAACAGCAACAAAACAGAAGTCATTCTCGTCGGTACCAAAAACTCTATTTCAAAATCAGAACATCTTCTCGTCCCCCTTAACAACTCTCTGCTATCCCCCTCCCCTCAGGTCAAGAGCCTCGGTGTCATCCTCGACACCACTCTCTCCTTCACTTCACACATCAACAATATTACTCGGTCTGCCTATTTCCACCTCCGTAATATTAACCGTCTCCGTCCTTCTCTCACGCCCCGCTCCACAGCCATCCTGGTGCACAGTCTTGTGACTTCCCGTATTGACTACTGCAACTCCCTTCTCTACGGCCTCCCCAACAAATCTCTCCACAAGTTACAGATGGTCCAGAACTCAGCTGCCCGTGTCATCACTCAAACCTCCTACTATGATCACATCACTCCTGTCCTGCAGCAGCTCCACTGGCTCCCGGTTAAATCACGCATCATCTTCAAAATTCTACTCCTCACGTTCAAAGCTATCCACAACCTTGCCCCTCCTTATCTATCTGACCTCCTACAAATCTCCATCCCATCACGCTCTCTCAGGTCCTCCTCTTCACTACAACTCCATGTACCCTCTGCCCGCCTCTCCACCATGGGGAGCAGGGCCTTCACCTGCTCTGCCCCTCACCTCTGAA
>JBBPBX010017027.1:22467-47347 GCA_038048925.1 Garcialebias charrua | reverse complement strand
GGCAGTGAGACGAGATCAAACTGGTCAAAAACAGCAGTGGTTATTGTAGAGGTACATGACAGGATGGTGTTGGATGAACTGACAATGTTCTGTCTGATAGAGTCTATTTTGTTGACAAAATAGCTCTGAAAGTCATCACAGGTAGACTGTGTGGCAGTTTTCAGAACATCGACAGATGGATTGATGACAGACTGGAGTGTGCTGAAAAGCGTCCTCGGCCGGTTGGAGCTGGTGGAGATTAAGTTGGAGAGGTACTGTGACTTGGCCTGTTTCACAGCGTTATCATACTCACAGAGACAGTCTCTCAGTATTCCCTGAGATACATGAAGCCGGTCGCGCTTCCATTTTCGCTCTGCTTGTCTGCAACGTTGTCGAAGAGCTCGCGTCGTTTCGTTGAGCCATGGTGATGGTCTGTTTTTTGAAGATGTCTGTCTGAGAGGAGCGATGGAGTCCATGATCGTCGTGCAGGTGTGATAGAAGGAGCTGATGAAGTCCTCAGGATGTAGAGATGGGTCCAGGCTGACAGCAGAGCAAAATTCAGTGCTCTTAAAGGCATCAGTAAACTCATTTGGAGTTAATGGGTTGATGGAGCGGCAGAAACGTGCTGGGAGAATAGCCTTTGGTGCAGGAGTGGTGAAAAATTCAAATAATATGGGAAAATGGTCTGAGATACAGGTGTCCAGGATCTCCACAGCAGGTATTTGAAGGCCGTGGGAGATAATTAAATCCAGTGTATGACCCAGGGTGTGTGTGGCCCCCGAGATCGACTGTGACAGGTTAAAAGAGTCCAGGAGGTTCTGAAACTCACATCCAAGCTGATTACTTGGGCAGCAGGTGTGCACGTTGAAGTCTCCACAGAAAAGCCAAGAGTCAAACTTTGGTAGCAAGTCCGCCAGTAGTTCTGAAAACTCACTGACAAAGTTTTTATTGTATTGTGGGGGCCTATAAAAAACGCCACACAAAATAGGTTTAGCAGATTCCAGCACAAAAAACATGCTTTCAAAACTGGAATAGTTTTTCTGAGGCAACAAACGGTACTTGAATGCATCACTGAACACAGCAGCCAGGCCCCCCCCCTTTCCTGCCCCACGCGGGGCGCTCAGGTGGGAGTAGCCATTTGGAAGAAGCTCAGAGAAGCAGCTGTTGTCTCCTGTTTTCTGCCAGGTTTCAGTAATCAAAAACAGATCCAGACGATGAGTTGAGATCAAATCACTTAATATAAAAGTTTTATTAGTAATTGATCTGGCGTTAAACAATGCTGCACGTACTGGAACGCTGCCAGTTACGTCACTCTCAGCTCGAGCGAGCGGGCGGAGGTGTTGTTTAACGCTGCCTCGCTTCACTGTTTTCCTCACCGGGGGGCAAGATGGATACTGGTCGCTGGCGACATGATTGATAGCAACAAGGCTTCTGTGGCGACGAGCGAAGGAACGGCGGACATCAAAGACGCTGAATTCAGGAGGTAAGTCAGCCGTCGGCGTGTTGTGAGACGAGAGATACTTTTTAAATCTCACCAGGACGCCTGCCCTCGTTCCGCGTCTTCTGCGCCGCTTGTTGCGTGGCAGCGTGGTCGCGTTGCGTTGTAGGTAGGCTGGGATCGAAGCCAGGAACGGTGGTGGTGGAGGAGGCTTGAAATGTCCATATTTGCCAGTAGCCGGTGTGTTGATCAGCGAGTCTCGGAGACTTAGAAGAGTTGAGCGATCATAGACCAGGAGCGAGGATGCATCGTCGATGAAAAGAAGGCAGAACACGAACAGCAGTAAAAAGTTCAGGAGACGAGTTAGACAGCAGCCCGTGACAATAGGCGCCATCTTGGTCAATTAGAGGAAGTTAATTTGAATCGTGCCGTTTCCATTCAGCTTTTCTGATGCTATACTTCAAAATGCGCATCAAGAAACCTTGATGGAAACACGGTTATAGAGACAAACAACCATTCACTCTCTCACTCTCACCTAGGGACAATTTAGAGTTACCAATGAGTCTAACATACATTTGTACATGTTTTTGGTCTGTGGGAGGAAACCGGAGTGTCCGGAGAAAACCCACACATGCACAGAGAGAACATGCAAACTCCACACTGAAAGGCCCTCGGACCGGGATTTGAACCAGGGTAACCTGCTCGCTAAGAGGCAGCAGCTATACCAGTTGCGTCACCGTGCTGCATATTTAAAAGTACACTTTAGGTAAATATCCTAAAAAGGATATCTTACATTCTTTGTTTTGTTTGTCAGGTTTGGAGAGAAGGTGGAAGTTCCCAGGTAAATTGATGCTCTTGGTGAGAGTGATGAGTGTTGAGTAGTGAGAAGTTGGAGAGTGGCAGGGTGGAACTCAGAGACTGACTCAGAGACTACTGTAAGTTGTTTTGTAGGCCGACGTTCTGGTGGCTGATAATTTCCTGGATCTCTTACCACATATGATTTCAGCATCGCAGACACTAGCAGACAAGATCCACAAGGATGTATCACAAGGGTCAGGTCTAGGACACACAAGCAAATCCAGATTTTTTTTTTTCTTTAATCAAAGATCATGTTTGCAGGGCTGTCACTGGTTTCCAGTACTTAGTGTAATGTTCTAGCGGAGAGAAACTGACTCCAAGGTCCTTAGTCGGCCATTAGCCAAGATCAGGATCAGCTGTGGTGGAATGGCTCCCTGCCACTCAGTGGTTTCAAGGAAGTGATTAGAGCAAGAAAAACATTGGAATCATACAGTAGGGATGTGTGGATGGGTAAACAAGGGCACAGATTCTGTTCTAAGCATATTTAAATATCCTCTTTATATGGAAAAGCATGATATACTGTAAGTAAAATTTATTTACAAATAACTTTCAGAATCAACCCAATTCAAGTACCACAGCTAAGTAACCAAGAAAACATAGAAATGGCTATAGCACAATCAATGTTACCAGTATTGAGCTAAAATTCAGTGCAGTAGTAGCTGTAAATTATTTCTACATCAATAAGTAGCATTTGTGCTTTGACCATCATTGCATCCTCTTTATTTTTTCTTATTACATTAATTAACATTACACATGGTACAAATGTAATCTATGTAACACATTAATTACTTTAGCTAGAGTTTGGTAAGCTCTAAGCACTATCTGTTGAAATGTTTCTATCTAATGTTTGTATATTCTCAATGTACAGTAAAACTGCAACAACGTTTTTTACATTTTATTGTGAAAGTTTGAGGATCAATTACTGTACACCTTTCCCGACATGCCTGCCCAAATTTTGTGTGGGCAACAGTGCAAAAGATTGCTCCTCTTCTTTTGTATCTGCTCCTGGGAGGCAATAGGCTATATGCCACGGGTAGTGGTGACGTACTTCTGTTAAAATATGACCGATAAGCTTCACTTCCGGCTCTCATCTACTACTGTTGTTGTTAGCGGTAGCTTCTAGAACTAGACCATGTAAAAGACACAAAAGGTAAATTATCTGCGAGCTACTGGTACAACAAGAGAGATTTGTTGTGTGCCGTTGTGTCCAGTGAATAGCAGGTACAATAGAGCGCTTAGTTTTTTATATTTTAATGCCAGAGTTCGTGGCTAACCGAGTTAGCCTTAAAGCTAACACTCGGTTGTAGCCGGCGTTTTAAACCTCAGAATATTCAAGAGCCAGCATCAAACAGTGGTTAAAAAGGAGCTGTACCTGCATTGTTCCAGTGGAATAATTCTCCCTTCCACTTCCATGACCGGGGCTTTGGGAGAAGCAGCAGAGAGGACAGCGAGGAGGAGAACACAACAGCTGCAGCTCAGTAAGAAACACGATTATCACTCGACTCCACACCCTGCACTTGTAGATTTAATGTTGGAGTCATGATGAGTGATTTAATAAAAGTTTGTAACTACATACTTTTAAAATAATATTCAGATTTTAACATATGTTTTCTAATCTGTAAATATGTTTGTAAACTCTTAGTAACTTCAGAGCTGTTACACCTCTGAAATATTCTCTGCTGTTTCCTTTAATATGAAACCAGAACTGTTTCACTCCAATTAAACATTTAATTTCCTGAGATGTAATTTATTTATTTTAAAGCATAACTCTCATAAAGAGTTCTCCGTTTGGTTTTTTACTTGTAGGTAAATATGAACACTTGTTTTTTTTTTTCCAGGTTTGCATCATCTGACCTCCTGATGTGACTGCTCTGCCATTCATGGTCGGTGTTCACCAAGAACTGAGAGGAACTCCCCATCAAGTTCAACTTGTGTTTATTTGTCTTATACAGGTTAACACAGAGTTAACAGTACAATGAAGTGCTCAGGATGAGAAGAGCAGATTTGACTTGCTAAAAATCAAAGAACAAACTACTGTATATACTAAAAGCATGCACAGTGAAAAAGTAATTATAATATTCACAAAGTCCTGAAGAGAGACGGATATAACAATGCAGCAGGATGAATTTGAATGAACTACTGCAAGTATTTCAAGCTAGTAATATAAGCTAACATGCACATAAAGTTTTAAATATATATATATATATATATATATATATATATATATATATATATATATATACACATACAGTATATATAATAATATATATATATATTATTATATATATATATTATTATATATATATGTATATATATATATATATATATATTTAAAACTTTATGTGCATATATATGTATGCACATAATCAACATTACACAGGTTGTGTGACAGGTTATTGCACAAGTAGTGACATTGAGATTTAATTATTAGTTATTACCAGTTGTTCAGTGTTATTTATTGATTATTTAACCACACCACCCCGTCAACTCATACCCTGCAGCCCGTTGAGTTCTTCCTGTTCTTAAATGACCTTGACCTTGGATCAAAGCAACGGGACCTTGCTGACCCGTACGGTGTCCATCAGTCCACGGTCAGACGGATTTTCACAGCAACTTTGTATTGACAGTACTCGGCTCTACCTGAAGAGCAGATATGCAGAAATCTACCTGCAGACTTCAAGGACTACCCTGACACTACAGTCACACTACTTACTACTTGTAAGAAAATAAAATGTTCAAAACATTCTGACTTTTGTCTTCATTGATGTATTATCACCCAAAAAAAATGTGTACTGTATTTTGGTTTAAGACAGGCTTAGAGTCGTTTTAGCCATTTTATTAAAAAGAAATTTGATGATAATGTTACATTACTGTACAAAACGTATGAGTCAAGCTAAATGAGGCACAATATTTAAACACTGTTTAAATTATATTATTATTATTACATCTTCTGACTAACTCCCAGCTTCCTCGACTGCTTTTGGAGATTTAAAAACATGTAATCAGTCAGATTACAGTGCCTCAGTGGAACAACTTGTTTGTTGTTGTTTGGATCCAATCTCAGCTCCTCACTGCTTCCCTCATGTTTGAGCTGTAGCGGTGGTGTCTTCCCACGTCTCACAAACATCTAGGATGGACCAGGGGTTCCCTCATCATCACCAACACCTGCCGTGTCCTGTGCAGTGAAAGAAAACATCTCTTATTAAGGCCTGCTACAAACAGTGATTTAACAGGTTTGACTTCAGCTCAACTTTTGTAAACAAACTTGAATTAAAATAACTTTTGTTTCTAAATCTGCTCTAAATCTCCTGCCTCCTTGTTTGAAACTGAACTGTCAGGTGGCTTTGACTCAAACAGTGGGGCTTCTGGCTCTCTTCCTCATGGACTGTAAACACTCAGCCCTAACTGACTTCTCCTGCCTCCTTGTTTGAAACTAACATTTGTGTTAATAAGAAAACATTGTACAGACAAAACACGTTTACTCAACAGATTAGCAAGGCTAACTATGTTAGCTGTGTTAGCCTACATGAGGCAGTTTGGTGAACTGAAAACAAATACCGACTTACCTTCATATTTATTTATGTAGTTGGACACAAAGCTTAAATCCTTTATCCTTCTTAGATGTGGGCGCTTTAGAGAAGGTCTGAATTATTCTGTAGACATTATTAACAGTGACTGTCGGCAAGTCCTGCAGAGATCTCGTGAAGAACGCCATCGCTAACACCGTGTTGACTGCAAACCGGAAGTGCGTCTTACGGGTGAAGAATGCGGAAGTGCTGGAACGGAAGTCCGTGGCATATAGGCAATTGCCACCAACTACATTGTCACAAACAACCCTTGTCTTCCAGTGAGTATAAAGTAATATTTGCAACATTTAATGACTGTAAAAGACAATCATTTGATGTATCAAGAACTCCGCATTGTGTCACCGTGTGTATTTCAGGTTATCGTTTTGTATATTCTCTTTTTTCTTCATTTGTTTTCTGGTTCTTGTTTGTCTCTATATGTCCTCAGTTGGCCCTGTTCACCCCTTTAAGAGTTTATCCGCACTCTGTGGTTCTCATAATCATTTGTTCATTTGTCAGTTCCTGAATGAACTTCATGTCATGAAGTTGGGTCGATATTGATTTTTTTTCCCCCTGAAATACCTGCACATTTGTTTAGCTCATAAAGGTTGTTTTATTTTTGGGGGACGTGAACCAGCTTCCACTGTGCCTTCCTTTGGGGTTTGTTTTGTTTAACTACTGTAACTGACTTTTTATGTACAGTATGTGCATGCTTCTGTTCAGTGCCCTGAGATGACTTCTGTAGTGACTTGGTGCTATATATCAACGGCATTGAATTGAATTTACCTTTTCTGGCCCAGGCTGGTGCATGAGCCTGGTGTGTCTTGACATAGCAGCAGTGATGTTTGCCTTTTACCAGCTCATCCCACAGGATTACGTATTCTGCATCAAACTGTGTCCTAAATTTGGGTCTCTCAAACAAGGAGATCTGAGCTGAAGTGAAATATAAAGCACTGACCTGGGTAAACACAAAGACATCCTTTGTTAAGTAGTCAGTCAAGGGCAGTGCAAAAAACAAAAACAAATGGTGGCTCATGACTCCATCTTCTTTCTTTCCTCTATTTCCACCTGTTTCTATTACCTGTCCTCCAGTGTCTCCAATGGCAAGAACAGCCTGGTCAGGGTGGGATGGATCCATCCAATAATTCAAACACCAGGGAACAAACCTCAAACCCTAAAAAAAAAAAAAATGCCTGCATACCATCATTTTCTACATTCTACTGTATACATTTTGAACAATTAAGACTAAAAGAATGTGAGGAAACAAAGACACACAGCCTAAAAATAGTCCCATTAAACATTGTACAGACTATGAAAATAACTGTAGCTTAATAAATGTTACCTGAAGTTTATACTTGCATCGTGAGTCTTGATTAGGCATTATGTCATAAAAACACACCTCTTTACTTGTGAAAGACACCGCTATCTGAGAATAAGACACAAACACAGTTTCTTCCCCCAGGCCATCACCATCATCAACAGCTGATCATCAGACATCCATCAGCGTGACCCCCAACCCATTCACAACCCCCATGTGATGTGAATCCTTATGTATTTTGTGTATTATTTGTACGTTTTTTTTTTTTTATGTAAAGTATCTGTATAGTTTTTAGCATTTTTAGAGAGACACTTTCTAGAGAGACACGAACAGCCGGAAACAAATTCCTTGTGTGTGTCAACATACTTGGCCAATAAACCTGATTCTGATTCTGATTCTGATAAGAGATTAACAAGGAAAACAGAAAAACAAAAAACACTTTTTACACAAAAAAATAACTTGAATGAACCTTAAAATGCATAGCTTTATAAACCTCAACATAAAGCTTTGTGTCATCACCATAGCTATAAAAACTGATGCTTTGTGTTATTTTGTTCCCTACTGGTAGCATGTTTAAAGTAGGCTAAACTGTGTAGGGCTTAATAGATCCCTGAGTAATTCCTTAAGCATATAATGTTAATATGAATAATTACTTGCACCTATATCTGTCATGTACTATATATATATATATACAGTACAGGTAGTCCTCGACTTACGACGTAGATCTGTTCCTACGCGGCGGCGTAAACCGATTTTCGACACAAGTTGGAATATACGTACATACTGCACCATTTACATGTACAGTACTGTATTACCAAACAGTTAGCCTATCCTAACACAGTACCCTACATAATTATCAAAAAACACATACGTTTGGGAGCCATAATGAAGGGCAAAAAGAGTTAATGGCCTACCAGGATGCTGTTGATGCCGTTCTCCTCGGTCCATCCGCTGTGTCTGTATTCCATTTTCAGTTTACGACGTAAAACCGCGTTCACAGTACAGTACAGTATTCCTCAGCCGCTGCACCGCGTACAGAACAATATTTTCCACCGCGTAAAGTACAATATTTTCCACCACTGCTTTACGTTTACGACGTAAAACCGGCCCATCTGCCGTATTCCGCATTCTGTTTACGACGTAAAACCACATTCACAGTACTACAGTGCAGTGTATTCCTTCGACGCTAAGTTTACGACGTAAAACCGCGTTCACAGTACAGTTTTGTTTTGTTTTTTGAGTGTCCAGAGGACAAGACTTAGCGAGAGTACAGTGCAGTATTCTTCCGCCGCTACGTTTACGACGTAAAATCGGTCCATCCGCCGTATTCCGCATTCCGTTTACGACGTAAAACTGCGTAACTTGGCTTTAAAAAATGTATATATATATATATATATATATAATTATTATTATTATTATTATTATTATTATTATTATTATTGTTATTATTTTATTTTTAATGGGAGATACGCCGTAACCACAAAACGTCGTAACTCGAGACCGAGGACTACCTGTATATGTGTATGTGTATATGTGTATATATATATATATATAAAAACTCTGTATGTTTACAATACAATAACTATATTTCTATTAAAGGCAATCAAACATGCCAAAGTTGTGTTTTCTGCATTTTTCTGTGTTCTTAAGTACTGTACATTACACACAGCATTCCTTATACAAATGTGTAGATTACACAGCTTCTAATTAAAGCTTTTGATAAATCATTGATGGTTTCCCTCTAAACAAGTGAATATTTACTTTATAAACTTTCTGCATCAGCTTCATGCAATTACACAGAACTGTTGATCAATAATTGATAAACCAATAAGTAATTGTCTCCCTCTGTAACTTATCTGCTCCAATAACTCAGATTATTTATCAGTTAATAATCCATAATCATTTCTGGGAATAAGAATAACTTGGAGTCAGAGTGTGTCGTCCCATTCTGCAGAAATTAAACGCAGGCGAGTCAGAAACCTTGTTCATATTTTGCAGCAGCACCGCATCTGTGACCCAGAGGTCTTTGAGCGTGACCGTGTTGTTTTTCAGACGACGTGCATGCAGAATGGACATGTCTTCTCTGTCTCGCAGTGCCATGGTTCCTTTTTTACTCACAGTGAGATACAAAGCTGAACTCTGAAGGTACAACACCTGGAGAGATCAAAGGAAAAACGGCATTTAACCAGGACAGAAAAACAAATTATCCAGACTATCAGACACCATTCCTAACTCACGCTGACAAAACAGCAGCCTCCACAGCGCCTTCTGTCCAGCAATGCATCTCCTACACCGGAGTGTGAAGTTAATTAGTTACAATGAGGCCTTTTAAAATAGAATTTTAAATATTTAGTATAACTTGTTGCCCCTCCTCTTGCTGGCCACTCAGTAGTGATAAAAGTGCACTAGAATAAGCCCATTAAACATGATCTCCCCTCTAAATCTTCCTCTTACCGAGAGCGAGGAAATAAAATTGAGCGGCCCACATTCGGCGCTGCGGCCAATAAAACAATGCAGAATTAATGAATTGCAGGATTTTATTGGCTGAACTGTAAGAGCAAATGTGCAAAATAAAAGGCTGCAATTAACTGCATCTCATGGGCAAGAGACAGAATATCTAATGAGGGAAAGGTTTGGTAATGCCTTCAGAATCACAAGTTTCCAGGGTACATTTTTGTTGCTGATGGATAGAAACGTTTTTTTCACTATTTTTTTCTCAAACGATTTTTGTTCCAAACTAAAAGTATTTGTAGTGTATGTGTAAAAGTAATTGTATACATTTTGATTTGTGTTTGTTCTGGTCGTTGATTCCTGCTTTATATGAATGTATACAAGTATTTTCCAACACTTTCAATGTTGATAGAGCATTCACACTCTTGCTGTTTGTTTGTTGTTGTTTTTGCTTATTTTGTTGTTTGTTTTTAATATATTTATCTTTAAGAGAGTTTTCTGTTTTTGTAAAACATTAAGATCTCTTTGCTTTATATAACAACAATGCTCCTTTTCAAAACCTGATTCAGTGCACTGGAACTATTTTTGTCTCTTGTTCTACTTTTGCCTATCGTTCCTACTACTTTTAGCTTTTAGCTAGCCTTTTGCTACTTCTAACTTTCAGCTGACCTAATTTATGTTACTATGTTCTTACTTCAACTTTGACTATTTTAGTTTTTAGACCTACCGGCACTTAGATTCCATTTATTTTCAAGCAATACTAAACTTTGTTACTTTTAGCAAGACTTTTGCTAAATTTATTCTGGTCATCATTTTGCTTCTTTTAGTGTTTAGCTACTTTGTTGCATTCAGAATTTTACCAGTTTTAATTTCTACCAACATGGCTATTTTTTAGCTTTTTGTTACAGTCAAATTTTAGTTATCCTTTTGCCACTTTTATAAAACATTTTGATATTTTAGCCACCATTCTGCTTTTTTTATTAGTTTTTATGCATGTTCTGCTTGTTTTAGCTTTAACATCTGTTTCAGCTTCTTCAGCAAGTTGTAACAAACTGCAGGTTTCTCTAGTAAATGAGTCCTCGAGGCTCAGTGAGACTAATCTGTATAAATACAGGTTGAATGAACGAAAAACCTCTTTAAGTACTCTGGATTTACACTAAATTTTCCCAGAACATGCAGGATCTCTAATTACTCTTTACATTTTAAGGATTCCATTGTGCATGTGTAAAGTCAGGCAAAATAATCAACTAGATTCATGCTACACAAATTGCAAAACTAAACTCAGAGACAAAAAGGTAAAAACAAGTTAACTGTTAAATAAGTTAACTGATTTATTAACAAGAACAAAAGGCTGACGAGGAAGAAAAAAAACTGGAAAAATCTCAGGAAGACTAGAAGAAAACAAACATGAACTGGCTGAGGAGCATAATAGTCAAGAAGGAAGGAGGAGGAGGAGGAGGTGTGGTGTTTTTTGGCGGTTGGCAACCAACTTAATGGTTCATTACCGCCACCAACTGGTAAGGAGTGTGGATCAGGATTCTACTGACTCAACCATACTGATTAAAAAATAATGATGATAATAAAAAAAATATATATATATATATATATTTTTTTTTTTCTTTTTCTTTTTCTTTTCTTTCTTTTTTTTCCCTTTTTTTCCCACATAAATAAAAGAAATACTTAGAAAAAATGTAAAAAAAACAAAACAAAACTGCAATGAGTAATTAAATCCTACCAAATAAACCAGTATTTCGAAGAAACTGCAATATCAACGGATAACATCTATCTTCCCTTAGCACTTCTAATAATAATAATAATATAATAATTAATTCAATTTATAACGCACTTTTAATTACTGAAAATCTCAAAGTGCTACACATATTAAATGTTTAATGTTTTAGTTTTAGAGTTGGTGTAAATTTTCATACTCTTATACCACTATGCAAAAAACTCAGGACAGTGTTAGTTTTACTATTTTATGCTTATGTCTATTATTATATGTTTCAGTGTTTCAATGTTTAGATGTTTACTGTTGCACCGAGGGACTGAGAGAAACGCAATTTCGGTCCTGTGTATGTCCTGTACAGTACATATTGCAGATCTGACAATAAAGTTGACTTTGACTTTGACATATATTGAATGCTACACACATTCATAAACCGGTGGCGGCAGACTACCATGCAAGGTGCTTTCCAGTCCTACCGGGAGCAACTCAGGGTTAAGTGTCTTGCCCAAGGACACAACGACACATGGTGCGGGTCCCGGGAGTCGAACCGCCAACTTTCCGATCGGGAGACGACTGCCATTACCCCTACACCACGGCCGCCCCGCTACACCACTTCTGATCATTTGTATCTTGTTTGAATAAGTTCAAGATTTTGGATAAGCATATATCTTTCCTTTACATATTTATTACAGTGTAGCATAACATGCACAACCGTTTCTTCCTGGCCACAGAAGCCACAATTTCCTGTATCAGTTTTCCCCATTTTAAACATTGTGCTGTTCAACCTAGTGTGTCCAGTTCTGAGTCTTGAGAGTATTATATCCTCTCTTCTGTTTTTCCTCC
The DNA here is from genome assembly GCA_038048925.1 of Garcialebias charrua. Lineage (NCBI taxonomy): Eukaryota > Metazoa > Chordata > Actinopteri > Cyprinodontiformes > Rivulidae > Garcialebias > Garcialebias charrua. The sequence goes on along the minus strand of JBBPBX010017027.1, from coordinate 35,168 downwards.
CACTTCTCATTTCTCCAACAAAGTGACACAGAATTTAAAGAAACACTAATGACAGACAATGAGGATCAGGTGAGAGTGGGCGGGGCTGGAGCAGAGGACACTGAGGAAGCTCAAACACAAGAAACACAGAAACTTAAATAAATAACACAAAAAGACACAGATCATGACAGGAGCCCTTATTTGACAGCCAATTTATATTATTATCCATTAGAAAATATCATCTGTTTTTCTTTGTGTCAAATAACAAAATGGAACAAACTGTGTCTCAGTAAGAGGCTGCTAATAATGAAGAGGCAAAAAACTCATTAGATCAGAGTGTGACACCAGGAGTTTATAATAATGAACCTCTTCACAATATTATAATTTTCTGAGACAATTTAAAAAAAAATCATTGTTTGTATGCCATAATCATCAAAATTACAAAAGTAAAAATATTTCACTCTATGTGTAATGTTCATTACGTTCTGAAATGTTTGACAATCAACAAAACATTTTCAAAATATTCAAAAATTTTTTTAGATGTGCCTGTGTTTAAGAAACCTACGACTGCCAAAGACTCATATTACTTAGTGTTACTCCACTAATACAGCTGATTTCTTAACAATATTAAAGAAAACATCTGGTTCATCTTCTGTTCATGAATTAGTTGGCTCAGAAGGAATCATAAAAGTGTTTTTCTAAAATAAAAAACTTTAGAAATTTGATTCAATCTGCTGCAAATGCAGATAAAAAAAATCTGGTCAATGGAAATTAAAAACAAAAAGTTTGATCATTTCACACTTTAGGTAAGTTTAACTTTGAGCTAATTTTGTCAGCCAAATAACACTTTCATCTTAGCAAAATATATGTTGAATAAAACTTTGATTAAAGCAGCTTAAGCACATTTTTTTAATGATTAAACCCTGACTAAAAGTTTCATGGACAGAAATGTGGCCTTCTGAGCAGCAGACATTATTCTGCCCGTCCCTTTAAAGGGTCAAACCTTCCGGCCATGCAGAAAACAACTGACACAACATTCTGACATCGTCAGGATTGAAAGATTAAAGTAGGGAGCCTTTGCTTCATCCACAGCGGTATAGGCACTTTATAAACGCTCCCTCATTTGCATATTAATTGATCGATGTTAAAGCGTTCTGGAGCCATTTATCTCAGAAGTAGGTGTGCCATTTTGATGAGCAAGAGCCTAATACTTCTGAACGTTTCCCAGCAGCACTATGTTTAATAATGTGAATTTCCCTCCTGTCAGCAGAGTTTTGTTTTTAAATCTTTACTCAGTAAATGTTTCTGGATGACATGTCGGAGTTGAAAATGGTCAATATGTTCAGAGTGAGTGCTGTAATAAACTCTTCTTTATTAATTGGTCCCTGAAAGGATGAGAGCGCTTTTCACCTTTTGAACTGTGTCTTGCTGTGGACTGGTCAAGGTGCGCGGTGGCTTCCAGTGGGGTGCAGGAAGACCTCTGCTCTTGTTAATTTTCTCAGAGAGAGTCACCAGCAGAAAGGAGCACATCCCCGACCAGCTGACACGACCGTCCTCCTTTAGCTTGTCGAAGCCCATGGGGAGGCCACAAGGCGTCTGAGTGACAACCACGCTGTCGAACAGCAGGCCATATTCCTCCCCGGACCCACCGCCGACTGCTGTGCAGGCAAGATCGATGAATTCAGCTCTGGATAAGGAGCGAGATGCGCCAGAGGAGTCCTGCGTGTGTTTTTTAAAAAAGGATTGTTACCTTGCTGCACATTGTTATCTTGTTAGTAGGTAGTTAGTAGTAGAGATCATATCTCTCTAGTTTTGGCTTCTCTCCATTGGCTCCATGTCAAATTCAGAACAGAATTCAAAATCATATTTATAACCTACACAGCTACCAACAACCTAGCTCCATTTTATATTACAGATCGGGCAGCACAGTGGCACAACTGGTAGAGCTGTTGCCTCTCAGCGAGCAGGTCCCCGGTTCAAATCCCGGTCTGGGGGGCCTTTCTGGGTGGAGTTTGCATGTTCTCTCCGTGCATGCGTGGGTTTTCTCCGGGTGCTCCGGTTTCCTCCCACAGTCCAAAAACATGCATGTTAGGCTGATTGGTAACTCTAAATTGACCCTGGGTGTGAGTGAAACAGGTCCCTCTTGTGAATGAGTCCTGCTGCTCAACGAGGCTAACCTGTATAAATAAAGGTAGAATGAATAAATGAATTGTTCCATTTATTACTAACAGAGCACTTCACTCTCAGGCTGCAGGCTTACTTGTGGTTCCTAGAGTTTCCAAGAGCAGAATGGGAGGAAGATCTTTCAGTTATCAGGCTCCTCTCTTGTGGAACCAACTTCCAGTTTCTGTTTGTGAGGCTGACACATTGTACAGTTTTCAGACTGGACTTAAATCTTTCCTAGTTGATAAATCCTATAGTTAGGGTTGGCTTGTTATACAGGCTTAAACTACTGGAGGACAATTTGACCTAATTTCCTTAAATGATTTGCTAATACTGTATTGAATAGTTTTCATTTGAATTTATTTCTATCTTAATGTGATTCTCGACCTGCCATTGTGTATCTGTTCCTCCTTCCTGTTCCTACCAAACCCAGCCACTTGTCCTGAGCCTGGTTCTGCTAAAGGTTTCTTCCTCATCAGGGAGTTTTTCCTTCCCACTGCCGCCTTCATGCTTGGTCAAGATGAGAGTTTGCAATAAAGTTAAACTCAAAGCAGTCTACTCAGATAAATAATGTTATTAACTTACTTTTATGTTTTTATTTATATTTTTATATATTTATTTATATTTATTTATTTTTTAAACCAGCCACTAGGGAGCACAAGTCAATGTATCTCTTGTACCAGTCTCAAGCCCAGGTAAATGGTCAGAGTTGTGTCAGGAAGGGCATCTGACGTAAAACACTTTTTGACCAAAACCATAATGAGAGTTCATCAAAGTGAAACCATACTGAATCGGTCGAGGCCCGGGTTCACAACAACCGCAACCGGTGCTGTTGACAAACTAGGACTGAGGGTTGCAACTCTAAATGTGGAGACAATGACAGGCAAAGGTAGAGAGCTGGCTGACATGATGCAGAGAAGAAAGGTAGATGTTTTATGTGTCCAAGAGACCAAGTGGAAGGGCAGCAAGGCTCGCAGTATTGGAGCAGGGTTCAAACTGTTTTACCATGGTGTGGATAGAAAGAGAAATGGAGTAGGGGTGGTCCTGAAGGAGGAGTTGGCAAAGAATGTAGTAGAGGTGAAGAGAGTGTCAGATAGGGTGATGTGTCTAAAGGTAGAAGTAGAAGGTCTGATGCTAAACATAGTCAGTGGTTATGCTCCACAGGTTGGATGTGATGGGGAGGAGAAAGATACATTTTGGAAAGATTTGGATGAAGTGATAGAGAGTATTCCCAGGGAGGAAAGAGTGGTGATTGGAGCAGACCTGAATGGACATGTTGGTGAAGGAAACAGAGGGGATGAGGAAGTGATGGGTAGGTTTGGTGTCAAGGAAAGAAACCAGGAAGGACAGATGGTGGTGGATTTTGCCAAGAGAATGGAAATGGCTATAGTCAATACCTATTTCCAAAAGAGGGAGGAACATAGAGTGACCTATAAGAGTGGAGGAAGGAGTACACAGGTCGACTACATTCTGTGTAGAAGAGGAAACCTGAGGGAGATTGGAGACTGTAAGGTTGTGGCAGGGGAGAGTGTGGCCAGACAGCATCGGATGGTTGTGTGTAGAATGACTGTTGTTGCGAAGAAGAGAAAAAGAGTAAAATCAGAGAAGAAGACCAAATGGTGGAAGCTAAAGAAGGAAGAATGTTGTGAGAAATTCAGAGACGAGCTGTTAAAGGCTCTGGGTGGTAAGAAAGAGCTTCCAAGTGACTGGGCTACTACAGCAACAGTAATTAGAGAGACAGGTAGGAAGGTACTTGGTGTGTCATCTGGACAGAGGCAACATGTTCTCACTCCCTACTCGTCATATATTGATGATAAGGGTCAGTGTCCCTCCGCGTCACATACTTGATGCGTCAGGTGGCCCCTTCTCATCATTTGTGCTCTCATTGGTTTGTTTGGGGTTCGGGGGTCAAATAAAAGGTGAATGGTTAAGTTTAGGGTTTGTTATCAGGTTAGGCTTAAGGTTTAAATTTTGCCAGAAAAATCATTCCTGTTCATAAAAAATAAGTAAATATGAAAGTGTTTCACTATCCAAACCGGAAGAGAAGATCACAACTTAACATTACCCTGCACACCAAATAATGATGAGAAGGGGCGACGCGGAGGGACACTGACCCTTATCATCAATATATGACGAGTAGGGAGTGAGAATGGTCTTTGTGGATTTAGAAAAAATATATGACAGGGTGCCGAGGGAGGAGGCATTTGCATGAGGAAATCTGGAGTGGCAGAGAAGTATGTTAGACTGGTACAAGACATGTATGAGGACAGCAGGACAGTGGTGAGATGTGCTGTAGCAGTGACAGATAGGATCAAGGTGGAGGTGGGATTGTTTATTTATTATTTATTAACCTTTATTCAACCAGGCAAATCCTACTGAGATCACAGATCTCTTTTTCATTCAACCTTCATTTAGTCAGGTAAATCTCATTGAGCCTCGAGGGCTCATTTACAAAAGTGACCTGCTACAAACTAAAGAATGATGAACAGCAATGGTAGAATTTCCTTAAACAACAAACAACAGAAAAAAAAAAAAAGGAGAGAAATAGAAAGTGAAATGCAAAGTATCAAAACTAGCAAAACACCACAAGGTAGATGTACAAAATCAAAAACAGGAACATATCTGCAATGGTTTTTGCCAGGTTTCCAAAAGATTTTTAAAACCATTTAGGGAGGTCAGGGCCGAGAGCTTCAAATCTTTTTGTAAGATATTCCATGAAGCAGGAGCAGAGTAGGAGAAGGCCCTTTTTCCAAGTTCAGTCCTCACTGACGGAACACTGCAGGTGATCATGTCCTGAGAGCGCACGCTGTAGCTGCACTCACGTAAAGACATGTAGGAGGAGATGTATGAGGGCAGCAGACCAAGAAGTGATTTACAAGGGTACTTTTACAAGGAAGGCCTTGGCCTGAAGGCAGCCTAACATGCATGCTTTTAAAAAGAGAGTCCAGGCAGGATGGACAGGGGAAAGAACTGGAAGTGGCAGAAATGAAGATGTTTAGGTTCTCCTCAGGAGTGACAAAGATGGATAGGATTAGGAATGATATAATCAGAGTTACAGCACAGAGTGAACCACTGTGAGATAAAGTTAGAGAGACTAGACAGAGATGGTTTGGACATGTCCAGAGGAGGGACAGTGGGTATATTGGTAGCCTGGTTAAAACCAGACCCTTGTCCTTCACTTCGCTTCGAGGGAAATGAGAATTGAGCGGAGCTGTGCAGGAAGGTGAGGGCCAGGCTAGAATATTGGTAGAAGGATGTTAGAAATGCAGCTGCCAGGAAAAAGACAAAGAGGAAGGCCAAAGAGGAGATATGGATGCAGTTAGAGAGGACATGGAGGTAGTTGGAGTGAGGACAGAGGATGCAGAGGACAGAGTGAGGTGGAGGAGGATGACTCGCTGTGGCGACCCCTGAGGAGGGAAAAGCTGAAAGAAGAAGATTAACATATATATACTGTATAAACATAACTGTTTCTGTTCAGTGCCCCCTGAGATGACTTTTATTGTGACTTCTTCTTTCAGTTTTTCCCTTCGTCAGGGGTCGCCACAGCGAACTTGTCGCACGAAGATTTGGCAATTGTTTTTTTACGCCAGATGCCCTTCCTGACACAACCACAGACCACCGAGCTACCACAGCCCTCTGTGTGGAGCAGAGAGCTGATATCTAGGATTCCCGGGGGAGCAGATGGTGTGGGTTAAGGGCCTTGCTCAAGGGCCCAGAGTGGGGCAGATGAGGGTGGAGACAGGTGTGACTGCTTCACTCACCCCACCCACATTTTTTGCTGTTGTCGGTACTGGGGCTTGATCCGGTGATCTTCCAATCACAAGCTCACCTTCTTAACCTCTGCGCCACCACTCCCACCCTGACATCACTTTTATTGTGACTTGGTACAATACAGTATAGTTAAACTGAAATGAATTGAATTATTCTCTTTTTTTTTTCCTTTTTTTTTCTTCTAACAAAATTTCTTGCTGTGATTTCTCAAAACAGACAACTGTGTCAATTTCTTTCTTTTTTTGCATCAAAATCAATTTAGTCGTTCCACAAATGGACTCACAATGAAAAGGTCCTTTAATTTTTGATAATCCTCCACGCTCATTCTGCTTTCCAGCTGTACCACCTCCATCCTGGTTCCCATGGTTACAGCTCAGACCTGCCAATCAATCACCAGCGCATTAGGCACAAGGTCAAAAACAGACAACCTGTGTGTTATTTGTGCAGAAAGCTAGGTCGAATCATAAATCGCTTCCTCCCACCCCCTGGTTTTTGTAAATGTGTTATATGACAAAACAGGATGTTCCCAGCTTGAATAATCCTTTAGTAACCTTCAGAATCTATATCACAGCAGGTTGTCATGTCATAATGGTCATGAAGCTGGATCACAGCAGCAGGCTTCTTTTTGTTCGCTCTTTTTACCTAATCCAAACAGGCCTTTGTCGATCAGCGTGCAAAGGTCCTTCATTTTCACCTCGTTCGATGGCTTTTTGGTGTGTGGTGAATAGGTCTTCGATGTCACGCCTCGGAAATGGTTCAAACACTCAGCAGGACGCCACGGCATGTCAAATCTTAGATATGTCAGCTATTGTCAATTTTTTTAAGAGGATCTGGAGGAGATGCCAAGCACAATGAATCTTAAAGATAGGATTTGTTCAGTTAGCCCCATGCTGCAATTAGGAGCACATTTGAAGTCTGCGAGAAGGAGGGATGATGATAAATGTTCTTTTTCAACACTCTGCGCAATACTTTAAAGAGTAGCGGAGGACGGCAAGCGGTCTCGCTTTCATAATTGGTCCGACACAAACGTTTATGTGACAATTTCATCGGCTGAGGCATCAAACTGATCTGAGATTTAGATGGCAGGGCATGTAACGAAAGCAAATAAAGAAATAAATGCTTTTCTACAGTTATTAATGTGTTGTGTGATCTTAATATGATGCGTACTTTCATCCATGCAAACAAGTCGACTACAAACAAATGTGTTTTGTAGTGATATATAACTAAAAAATTGGTGACAAGCTAACTACAGAATAACGTTTTTTTCTTTTGTTTCATGTCTAATGATTTTGAATCAGGTACATATTGACTAAAACACACTGTTGGGTGTGACTACTGTACATGGTACTGCTCTGTGCAGAAGCAACTTTTGAAGCTGACTTTCCATAAAGATTTGAGATTGAGCGAAGGCAAAGCATGGCCTAATAACAAAAGTTTAATTATAACAATGTCAGCTGTGATGTTTTAATAATAATAATAATGTCACATTTTGTCATCTGTGTATGTTTCCATACAAGACAAAATTTGTCTCTGCATTTAACCCAATCACCACCAGGTGGGGCAGTGGGCAGCTATAGAAAGCGCCCGGGGAGCAATTTGGGGATGAGGTGTGCTGCTCATAGACACCACAAGGTATGCAGTGACCGGGGTTCGAACCTGGGTCTTTCGGGTCCCAAGTCGGCTGCCCTGCCTCTACACCATCTTGGCCCCCACTGTCGAGTGGAGTGAAAAACAATCTTGTAACGGTGGGACTTCATTGTAAGAAGATATATAGCACAGAAGGTGAACATTTTGGTTTTTGACATTGGTGGAACTAAATAAAAAGGAAAAACCAAAGTATTTGAGCAACGTATTGTAAAGATCAAACTGTTCTTTGAGCTTGGGGTTTCTCATTACAAAGGGGGTGGTTATACGGCTCCTTGAACGTTTTACTAAACAAAATACAAAGTTCTAATATTTTGAACTGGGATTTTGTGGAAACATTCTTGTAATATTCTAAATAGCTCTTTGAACAACCTCACTTTGGAGAAATAAAGTTTAACTCGGACCAGTTTGATGAGCTAACAACTAGTCTGAGCAGGGCAAAGAACAAAAGGGGTCGCTGACATGTTAAAAAAAAAACATCCTAAAGAATAGAAAAATTCATGTAAAGACTAATTTATAAATCTCAAACTGTTATTTTTGTTACCTGACATGGGTTGGCAAATATATTATGACATTCATAGTCACTTTTGATACACTAGAAGTGCCATGCTCAATAATCCAGGTACAAATCCAACAATGTTCAGTCAGGTCATCTGGACAATGCAATAAACCGTCCAGATGACCTGACTGAACATTATTACACTAGAAGTATTACAGATAGCTACCGCTGCTTCTATCCATGCTTGTAAATGAGAATTATGATAATAACCTTCTTCTTCTTCTTTCTTCTTCTTGTGGCTTTTCCCTATTCATGGTTTGCCACAACGAGTCATCCAAGTAGTTAACTAGTCATCCGGTTGTCAATCTTGTCAGAATTTAGCTTAGTTGTTCTAATCTGAGGTCAGTCAAAGAGCTTTCTACAGCAGGTAAGATAGTAATTATTCATAACCTTTCTACGGGTCTTCACTCTAACTTATCTGAACAACCTCTTTAAGGTTGTGGAATTACACATGGATGAAATATAAACATTCCTTGATATGAGACCATTTCTATAAAGCAGAGTTTTTTTTAAAAGTTTATTCAGTTTAGTTTATTTGACATATGCAGGTCAACTAAAGGTCAACAATGCAAAGAAATGCTCAGGACGAGAAGAACCGTCTCGACTGGCAAGAAACAATTAAAATACGAAAGCATGCAACAAAAGTACAAAACATAGCACCAAAAGTGAAAAAGAAATACAGCATCTGCAAGGCCTAGAAGAAATAGTATAGTACACAATAAACTATTTTTCAAAACTTACCTCCGTGGTTGATCTGTGTCTTCCTCGTTGGTCAAAAACTTAACCCAACTTTGTGTCTGAGCCAACAATGACCAAGAGGCAGCAACCATGGCTGCAGACTTCACCCACCCACAGAGAGTTAACTAATTACCCCCAAGTAGACCACACACACACACACACATACACACACACACACACACACACACACAATTCTTTATTAAAGCTCACTTTCAAAGACTCAGGCTAAGTTTCTTGGCAACCAAGAAGTCAATGGGAGTTGTGTTTGTTAGTCCTGGTGCTAGTGTTTTTGTCTACTGCAGTGTGTGTGTGTGTGTGTGTGGGGGGGGGGGGGACCAACAGATAAGAGAACATTGTGCAAAGTACAATTCTTCTCCAACAAAATTTTTACTAGTTCACAGCTCAAAACAGCAGCTTCCACTCATAAAAGTCTCCACACACTGAAAGCTTGCAAAACTACCAAAGCAATGTGAACTTTTAAAATAAAGACGTATACCACACACCACAAGAGCTTCACGGAGCTATTCACATGCCTTTAAAAAGGAATCCTGGGGGTCACTCACAGCAGTATGCACACAATAAAAGAGAGAGAGAAAATAAACTTAGAGACTTGTTAAAATCAAACAAATAAGGTTGTCAGCATGACGGCAAGCTTACAAAAACTATACGTCCCACATGAAGCAGCATTCCCGCTTCTCCTGCCTCGGTAACCATGACCAATCTCTGCGTGTGACCTAATGGTCCGGAATAACTTGAATGAGATGATTACGGCAGTCGTCAACAGTGACAGGATGGAAAAAATTAAGTCTCAGCAATTTCAATAATAAAGCTTTGAAAATTAACACTATCACAATTGGATTACAGCAGTGCATGCAGGAGCCAGTGCAGAACCTCAAAATAGCCCAGCACAAATCCACCATGGAAAATCCTCTATTATACAGGGAGAAGAATGAAGCTGCTGGAATGGGGGGGGAAGGAAGTAAAAAAGAAATGGTGTGGATCTTAGCGCCAGAAGAAAAGCGGCGCAGCAGTTGAAGAAAAGAGAATGCAAGGGCAGCTGAGCCAAAATGAGGCAGTTTTCATCCCACGGAGCAAATCTGTTGGGAGACCCACTTTTGGAAATCCTTTTCATAACTCTTTAACGTAGGGTAAAAAGAAAAGTGCTCGCACTGTTCGTGACTCTTTCATGACTTAAGGGTACTTCACGTTGCATTCATGGCTTTTAAAGTCAAGGCCCAGCATTCCCTCAAGGAGTGCATATCACCCACCACCTTAAGATCTTTAAGCTATGATGAGCGTTTGTTGAGAAAAGACAAAGTTGTAGTCATTTTGGTCAACCCTTGTAAATTACATTATGTCCATCATGGCCAATGTGGTATGGTGAGATTCAGGACATCTGTTAGATCTCAGAGAATGTGTTGAGAAAGACTCTCAGCTACTATTGCATCAAACTTCAGCTCAGTAGTTATGAAACTGGCTGATATAGAGCTACTTTTGCAGTGGAAACCATTTTAAATCGGTCTGCCTACAGCAGTTAATTAGTTGTAATGTACAAGAAATAACTTTCTAAAATCCTCATTAAAATTTGGCCAGTGGTTTAGCACATATTTTGCTAACAGACAGGTTGGGTTGACACCAATAGTTTTTGCCAAAGTTTCTAGCAAAAACACTGCAATATGTAGTGCCCAAATATGTACTGGTGAGAATACTCAGCTACGATCATAACACGAATTCAGCACATATGAAATAAATATGTTTTTAATCTCCATGCAGAGGCAGGAGGAGCTTTCATTGATTAGGACTTCATTTTCTTTAGCGAAGACCAAACTCTGTCAAAGTCTCTCAAGGATGAATTAGTTTAATTACGGGAAAATTAAGCAAACATAATGCTGATTGATGGATCTCATCAAGATGGATCTCAGTCAAAAAGAAAGCGCAGTTGATGATTTACGGCTTTCCTGAGCGGGTGATGCTTATGATGCATCAGGATGAAACAGTGCAATCTACAACAGAACAGGATGAATAAAGAAGTGAACAAAGTCTGCATTTATCATTCATAAGTGATGCATTATAGTTCTAAACTTTGTGTACGTGTGTGTGTTGAACATGTCTTCTTATCTTCTTTAGGTGGACAATGCATGATTGTAACAGCTGAAGCAGTGACTTTGCATTATCAGTCAGGGGGAAAAGACAATAAACTTGATTTTTTTTAAATATCATGTCATCAACATTTGTTTGAATGCAAATTGTTAAAAGTTAGTTTTACCACGTCTCTGAATCTAAAGTTTACTCATTGACACAAAAAGTTAAGCGCCCAACACTACATGTTCTGAAAGTGTTGGGATGATTACTTTATTAGACTAAATAGATAACAGATGTGCTGCTGGTCTTGTGTCAGTAGGGACTCACTGGAGCCTCAATACAAGCAGTGATTCAACGCAGTTGTAACAGTTGTTGTAACGAGCCTTCAAGATCCAGCAGATCAACACCGGGCCAATATTTGTGTCCAAGGTGATCCCACACACGTTTGATTGAAGAAAGATGAAAAAGATCAGGCTGGCTTTGAAAGGACTTCAACATGATGCAGGCAGTCCATAGACAGATAAGCCACTATTGTTTTTTGTTGTTGTTTTTTTATCTGGGTGTTCAAAATTTTTTCAGCTCATCCAAATACTGCGGCCAGAGTTCTATTTAGAGTGAGGAGAGATCATATGTATCCAGTTTTAGCTTATCTCCACTAGCTCCCTGTCAAGTTCAGAATTAAATTTAAAATCTTCTAACTCACAAAGCTCTCCGCAGCCAAGCTTTATCTTGAATTAAAGATCTTATTGTTTCATGATTTCCTAACAGAGCACTTTGCTGTCAAACTGCAAGTTTATTTGTGGTTCCCAGATTCCTGTGCATTGGCCCTACATGAATAAAGTGAACAGAACTGAAATGAATTAGAGACCAGTGCCTGTGTTCGAATGGCAGGCACACAACACGGGCTTCTTTGATAATTGGTGCACAATGACAGTGGTGCCTTAGTGTGGTCTGTCCTGACCAAAACGTTCCCAACATGTGAATGTTCCCTCACACACCCGTTGCTCACAACATTAGACCTCTGTGACACCCCACATGCTAGAGCTGCCAATTCTAACTCAGACCAGGCCCGACCCAAAATTCGGGCTGGGCCAAAATTATGTGCTTGATGCCAAAGTCCATGCTTGATAATCCCGGTCTAAAATCCAAAAAATTTCAGTCAGGTCATCTGGACGGTTTCTTGTATTTGTGCTGAGATGTTTCACCTTCCATCCAGAAGGCTTCATCAGTTTGAGGAAACACCAAACAAAACTGCACCAACATAACCGCTGCACGCTTTTTCCCCACTTTGGAATAAGCTGTTGGGGGAGAAACAGTTTTGTTTGGCATTTCCTCAGACTGATGAAGCCTTCTAGATGGAAGGTGAAATGTCTCAGCACAAAAAAAAAGGAAACCGTCCAGATGACCTGAGTGAAACGTGTTGCCAACAAATTGTTGGCTATATGCTTGATGGGTGAGCTGGATCAGTCTTGGGCTTTTAATGTTTTTTAAATGGGAGAACTCACTCTACAAAGCCAGCACTGTTAAACCTGCTGATGTGTGTCAGGTTAGGTGCACGCTCAGGTCTGACTGGCCGGTTAAAAGAGGTAAAAAAAAAAAAAGTCTTACATTTCAGATGGACAACGGGATCATCAGTCGCGCACCTCTGCTGACCGGCCGGATGGATCACTGGTCGCACATGTCCCGCTCCACACCCTGCTGTCATCTGCGGTGAAGGAAGTTGCTGCATCTACCGACGAGAGCAGCACGTTCAGTTAAAATAGAC
>JBBPBX010017027.1:0-21902 GCA_038048925.1 Garcialebias charrua | reverse complement strand
GGGGAAGGAGGGTGTGGGGGAGGGAGTGGGAGGAGGGAGGTGGGGGGTTGGGGGGGGAAGGTTGTTAGTTTCTGCTCTGAAACTAACATTTCATAATGAAGGATAAAACATGGTTGGACATTTACAATTAATTAACTTCTGTAGCAAACCAAATGAACCAAGGGTTTGGGGGGGGGTTGTTAAGCTCCAGCAGCTGCACTCATCTCAAGGCCAAACTGTACTTGTTTTAAAATAAAATAAAAACTTATCAGACGCTTCGCTCCTCTCGACTCAGGCTGCAGGCTCAGCTCGGGTGGGGGGGGGGGTGAAGGCCCACAGAAAACAGATAACAGACAGGAGCCGAGCTACACATGCACACACTGAGGAAAATGGGAGGAAGAAAAGAAAAAACCAGAGGTTTAGGGCTCCAGAAACACAAACATTACACGTATAAAAGGTACTAAACAAAAACAAAATGACGCGCCATATATATAAATATAAACGTTCTTGTCTTAATTTCTCATCTTGCCTGGCCGGACACGCTAAGTCCAATGTAGGTCTGGCGGTCAGCCTCACATTTCTGGTCTCGGCTTATTTTTTGTCTTTTTATTTTATTTTCCTTTGACCGCCCTCGCTTAAGTACAGGTGTTCCCAGTCTCACGAGCTCCAACATATGAGGTTCCGGACGTACGAGAACACGTGCTCCGCGTTCTCACATATGAATTTTCATCTTACGAGCACCTCGCAGGAACGGAACCTGCTCGTAAGTCGGGGACCACCTGTATAGAAAAAGATTGGTCCTGCCAACTAACGAAATGCGCAAAAATTCGACTAGTTCTTGAAAAACAGGCACCTCACTTAAAATTTCAAGTCATCGGCCAGGGTGAACTACGGTAGTTCCTGCTTCTGTACTCAAATTGTTTTAAAAACGACATATCAACAAACACTATTTAACACTCAAATTTCTTGCTGACCTGTGTGGATGTCTGGGAATCCCCGCCAACCAGACCCTGATCGCACCATGGACAGAGGAAGCTGGCCAGAGACAAACCCAATCACTGGACTTTCTGTCATATTTACCGTGCCTCGCAGCTGCGCTCCGTTCAGAGGTCATCAGGAGCAGGTGTGGGGAGAAAGGGTTTCGGCACCATTATGATGGGGATTTTAAACCCCTGTTACCTTAATAAAAACCACACAAAGATAAACAAGAGAACAGTGTTAAATCAGACAAACAACTTTGCAAAGGGGAAGGCCTTTTAATGTCTTTTGAAACTTAGTTTGGTCTCAAATACATTGTCCTGCACAATTCCAAATTGTACTGGACATGACAAGCTATTTAAACAAGAAGCAGGTGGAGTTTGACAAGCTCTGACGTCTTACAGATAAAACAAACAAGTCGTGTTTCTGATCCTACAAGAACATCTTATCCAGACATTGTCAAGGCTAGAAGACTGTCTTTTCTGTATCAGAGAAAAGCAAACAACATGTTTGTAATATCAAATATAAGTGTTAAAAGGGAACAGAGAATATTTGATATAAGTGAGCTGGGTTATAATTATTGGGTCAGAGTAATTAGTTTTAGATGATAAATATTGAACATCTCCATCAATTAGTCTTTTTTTTTTATCTCTGCAGGAACATTATGTCACCAATTGGTAACTACTGGTAGTTACAGCACAACAGCTCTCATCGAAGATAAGAGAATCTAACCTGCGTATTTCCTTGTGCCTCTTTATCCTGACTCTATGGTTCTTCCTTGGGCGGCTGTGGCTGAGTTGTTAGCGCAGCTGCCCTCCAATGCGAGAGTTGCGGGTTCAGTTCCACCAGCAGTCACATGCCAAAGTGTCCCTGGGCAAGAAACTGAACCCTTCATTCCCTCCAATGTGTGTCTAATTGGTGTATGAATGTGATAAAGCACTGATTATTATTTGTATGTATATAGTGGAGTGATGTATGAATGGGTAAAAGAGGGCACAGATTTTGTTGTAAAGAGCTTTGAGAATCTTGATAAGATAGAAAGGTGCTATATATGTACAATCCTTTTAACATTCCTCTTGGATATCACCAGTCTCCTGTAAGCAAAACACCTTCATTGAACCTTTTGGACCTCACCAGTTTCCTCCTTGTCAGCCTACAAACATCATTTCTGGATCAGTCTCTGAGCGCAGTCCTGTCACTCTCCAACTCATTCTACTCACCTTCCTTGCCGAGTGTTGCCATCCAGCTGTCCTTCAACCCCCTCTCCAGGCCTGTCAAGCAAATAAGAGAAAGGAAGAGATTAATCTTGGACATTATACAAAGTATTACTTCTGCTACTAAGATACCAAATTGTCCTCTGTTCCTTTCCAGATCCTACCTATACCCTTTAGACTGTCAATAAAATCACTTACCGTATTTTTCGGTCTATAAGTCGTGTTTAGTGTGTGTGTGTGTGTGTGTGTGTGTTTTTTTGCATAATTTGCATGCCCTGCAACTTATATGACAAACCAACTTATTTATGGGTTTCCCCCACATTTATAAGCCAATTTTTGGCTGAGATATGACCGTGTTCATTCATTCTGACGAAAAATATTGAACACTACCATTTTCAGCCGCTAGATGGCACTCAAGTAGTATGGCATACCATTGTGTCATGTTATGGGTAAAAGTGTCTATTAATGACACAACTGGCTTGCCATAGACTGCCACCTTCATCCAGCTCACCTGGAGCAACTGTCAAGTCAGCTTCATTTTACTGCACCGCCCCGGCGAAATGCAGCTAATTTGACCATTGAAGTGCATTTATTAAGTAAAAGTTCAACTGAGACACACATTTAGTATAATTTTGAGCAAACAAATAATTATTTTTTAAGTGCTAATCTTGTAAAATTCTTGTTAAAGTCCTTCCGTGCACACTCCCGCGGCCACCATTTGGCAGCCAATCGATTCACCCGCTTTGGATGTTATCAACCAATCAGATTGCCTCTTCTGTACCTCCTAGGATGTTTAAAGGTACGTTGTCACCATTACAAGCGATGACAGCAGGCTCCATCTTTAGCTACGTGGTTAGGTTTAGAGTAAAGGATCTTGGGTTAGGTTTAGGGTCTTGGTTAGGTTTAGGGTTGGTCCTCTGGGTCAGGTTTAAGGTTAGGTTTAGAAAAACGGTTACATAAGCTGAAAAAAAAACCACAACACTTCCGGGTTTACGGAAACACGCTGCCTACTCACAGCGATTATAACGCTGGTAACGTTCTTTTAAACCTGCTAGGAGGTAGATTGTGACAGTTTCGCCGCTACATATGGGGATGATAACAGTTGATAGCGCCCATTGTATGGACTGACAACATCCGAATCCGCTGATCGATTTTTGGCGCAACACCAGCCCACGTTTCCAGGTTGTCAGTGGTGAAGCGAAACAAACGCGACGTGTAAGCGGTTACGCATAATAGATGCGACGTATACGGCAAAGCAACATATTTATGGATTGTTCCACTTTATCAGACATATTTGGACTGATGCGACATATAGGGCGGTGCGACATGTACAGCGGAAAAATACAGTAAATTCTTACTGAGAGTATCAGTCTCTGTCAGTCCACACATCTCTTGGTACTCAAATATATTAATAATGATAACAACACAACGTTGGCGGCCCACAGTATCATGCTGCTCTTTTAAGCGAGCTGGATGGCACTGACAAACACATTTCCTACTTTGGAAACAACCATGACAGAGACACAAGGACACCTCATGTCAGTCACACGGTAAAGAAACCATGGCAACAATATTAGGATTGATCTAGGAAACACTTTGATCTTCCTGGAATGGAGAATGTCAGGCTTCAGAGAAAAAGACAAGCCGGAATGAATCCAGCAGAAATGGGTCAGGGGAATTTATTCTGCAATGGTGGATTTGATAGAAGTGGGACTGTGATCAAACAACCTCCATTTACATGATTTCGACAAAAAGAGTGTGTGCATTGGTATGTGAGCACAAAAGCCTTTTAATGTGCTGATGGTGTGTGGGTGCATGTGAAGAAAAGGAGGTTAAACAAGTCATTGAAATAAAACGAAAGAGAAAATAAAAGTGAGGAAAAGGAGAAAACGATGTCATATTTTTCATCTGTGCGCATGGTCTTAACTGTTTCACTTTTTTTTCCCTCTTGTTACAATTCCTACGCAACCGCAACAAACAGCCTTTCAGTTTTGCTTATTTCACATGAACTGTTTTTGTGCTTGGGATCTTTTTTTTCTCTTCCTAATGTATCTGCTTACTCGTCTGTTGTACTATTGTGGTATTTCCTAAAGACAGCAATGACTGTGACTAATAGTTCCTTGATGACATTGATGATGATGACCTTGATGGTAGTTTCTCGAAGGAAGACAAACACAAGTACATACAATCCAGTACACACACACACATATATATACTGTATATGTATATATATATATATATATATATATATATATATATATATATATATATATATATATATATATATATATATATATATATATATATATATTAGGCATGTAACGAGATCTCGTTGTACGAGATCTCGCGATATTAAACTCCCGCGATATCTCTCGTTGAGAGGTAACGTTGTCTCGCGAGATGCTAATGCTAATGCTAGCAGAGCCCCTAGCAAGTCAGCGTCACGGACAGCATGGCTTCGCCGGATGAAGTTGCTATAGAAGACGCCCCAACTACTGATGGAGGGTGCCGCAGACGCCTCTACATTGATGGAGGGTCCCGGCGCTGCCGACGCTGCCCCGAATGTAAAGACACGCGTGTAAACACCGGTGTGACCGGTGTTGCCAGATAGAGTCCCACCCACCCAAAGCAATCTCTACCCGCAAAAGTCAGAAGGAAAATCGCGGTGAACCGCCCAATCTGGCAACACTGGTGAGTGACGGCTGCAGAGTCAGTTTTGGAAAGTCCTGCGTGAATATCTATTTTTTTAACCTCTTAACACGCGCGGGCCCGGCCCCGGTACCGCAGCAGCCGAAGCTGCAGGTGTTAGTTCAAAAAGAGATCGTGGTTTCCCAAATATGGCAGCTTTGAAAGTTCTGACGCTTTAAAAGTGTTCCATTGGCTGTCTGCTTTTGATTGACACCAATTTTGACCAACTGGGTGAAACTTTTCAGTTTCTAGAGCCAATCAAATGTGAGAAACCCAACAAGCTAGCTTGCACCCTCCTCCTGTTGTACCCCACGTGGGTCTTAGCCAATCAAATGAGAGCTAATTTTGACATCACAATCTTTTAGCCAATGAAATTGCCTTTCGATAGACATGTCACATGACATGGTTTGAGTTACATGAAAGGGCTGAGAAACACTTAGGAGCGATGACCGGCAGCTGTGCCCTTCGTGCGTCACACGGTAAGTGCGTGTTTGTTGACGTTTAGGCGTCGTTTTCTAACTTTGATCGCTCTTTAGCCATGGGTACATTAGATGGGAACATGAAATAAAAGCTTTTACAGCTTGATTTACAAGGAAAAAGAAACTGATCTTCCCCAAAGCTGCTCCTGCCTCCTTTGTGTGCGCAGCTCTGTGTGTCGCAGCAGGGCTGCTTCTGGGGTCAGGAAACCCCTGTGGAGATAATTACACCTCTGTGTGTGTTATCAGAGTCTTATCTTAGGCTGTTGAAATGCAGCAGCACTGCTGTAGTTTCTTTGGGGGTGAAATATCTCCTCTTGTGAGATACAGTATACAGGTAGTCCCCGAGCTACGAGCGGCCTGCTGTCATTTTACTGTATTTCTATCATTTTTAGAGTAAATATATGAATGGAACAGATGTAAGCTTTGAATAGACAGCCATCCTGAAGTATGTTGAAGTACAGAAAAATATTCAGACATTTCAAGTTTGCATAATACAGGTGTTACACAGTATGGCACATTTACTGTAAAGTACTAGATTCACAAATTTCCGCCTGGACCTGCACATACAAAAACAGGCACAGAATCCTCAATTTTTATGCTATTGACTTCAAATTTGAAACTGTATTAGTAAAGACTTCTGTCTTTGGCCTCATATGAAATTCAAATCACTATCTTGTTGTGTCAGTGTGCATGTGCTTGACACATACAAATATTTTTAGGCGAGGCAAGAAAAATACTTTATTTCTGTGTACTCTCACTTCAATGAATAAAAAATAATAACAGATACAACAAATATGACTGCTGAAACTAAAAATTCAAAGTCTTATCTTTACAAAGACACCATCCAATTGTTTGTAGTACATAGGGTTCAAGAACAGCTTCTAATTCAATTTGGGTATGTATTTTTTAGGCGTTTTTTGGAATTTGGGGGTGAATGCTAAAGTTGAACGTTCTAAGGTCTAAGGAGATTCAATCAGTAAAATGAAGACATCAGTTGGGTTTGTAATACACGTTAAAACAGAATAAAAGCCTTTTTGCGGCATAAAACCGATCTTTGAAGTTTTCTTGAACTAATATTAAAATCTCGTCTCGTTCTCGCGAGATTGTGATTTGTCTCGTTCTCGTGAGTTTTGTGTATCGTTACACCCCTAATATATATATATATATATATATATATATATATATATATATATATATATATATATATATATATATATATATATATATATATATATATATATATATGTATGTATGTATGTAAGATTCTGCTGTTTATACTACATTGATACCATGCAGCTAGCCGTTTGATCGAGCTTTGATTCTGTAATACTTTCTAAAACATAATCTCACCTTCAACTTTTCACAAAATCTAATGTGTTTTGATGTTGCCTTCGAAAATCTATTTCTAAGCACTTTGCTGTACAAGCAACTTCAGTTATGACTCACTAAATGGTTTGCTAGTTTTTGCTAGTTTTTGATACTTTGTTTAAAAAAATCAGTATTTCTGTATTTCTCTCTTATGTTTTTCTGTTGTTTATTGTTTAAGGAAATTCTACCATTGCTGTTCATCATTCTTTAGTTTATAGCAAGTCGCTCTTGTAAGAGTCCTCGAGGCTCAATGAGATTTACCTGACTAAATAAAGGTTGAATGAACTAACAGTGTATGCTTTATCAAATAAAATAAAAAAAGTTAGAGCAAATATATGAAATATTACATTTTCTTCTTGCATAAATGTATGTGTTGGAGAGTGGGGTTAGTTCGATGAACATATTTGACTATTTATCATAGATATAACTTATCATAAATGCTATCAGCAAATACCCTGATGCATGCTCAATAATCCAGATAGAAAAATCTAAAAAGGTGAATCTGGTCCTCTGGACATTCAAAAAACAAAACAAAAACAAAACAAAAATCAGGAAATGTTTGTCATCTTTTAAGTGTGTTGCAATAATTTATTTTCTTGCAGTTCATGCAAACACACCTTTATAAACCATTTCATTGCAGTCAGTTGTACATTACACAGTTATTTACTTTGCATCTGGGAGATATTTGCAAGCCCAGGCAGTAGCAACTAGCTGCATCACGTCCTGTGCACCCTGGGGTCAAATCCTGCAGGAATGTCCTAGTAAGTTTGCTGGAAGAGCAATGTGTAAAGATTTTAAGCTACCTTTCAGATGGACCACAATGAAATTATGGAGCTTGGAGTTGTTTTCAGACAGCAACTTTCAGTTTTTAGGTCACATCTACAACAAGTAAAATACTATACTGTATTTGTTCATAACGTTTCTGCAGAACCTCACATCAAAAGATTCACACTACTGTACATCTTTAGGAGAGATTCAGATGCAACAATTCCAAAGAGTATAAACACCTATTGCTTGTAAAAAAAAAAATGTTTTATCTCAAAATAAATGCTGAATTGGTGTACAATGTTTGTTTTGTAAGTGCAGAGATGAGAAATGCATACTGTATTTTGAGCCATATAACGAGCTTAACAACTTTTTGTACGGTCCAGCAAATGGTTTCTGATGTCAGACAATGAGGATCATCAGATGAAAATCTTTTGTATTTGTTTTTGTCTCAATCACAACATTTTGCTTTTAACGTTTGCAAATGAACAAGCAAAGGATCCTAACTGTAATCTGCAGCCGGGAGACATCTCTGTTTAAGGTCTGTGTCAACCGTACTGTATACCCATGCATGCGCATGAAACATTGTGTGGGCAGAATGAAGTATATTGTCATATTTCAGACATTTTTTAAGCAAATATCACACAAACTTTAAAGCAGCAGAATATAAACGGACGAATGCTTCTACACATATGATCCTAAAGCAGGCAGGTCCAAGTACAGTACAGCAAAAATAAGAAAAAAAAAATGGACACATGCATTTCATGTTTATTGTGTTTTATTTTAAAATAATATTAAAACTAAACAACTTTACCTTAACTATCAATTATTATTATTTTATTATCATTATTGACTAAAATTGTATTTTTTAATAGAAGGCCAAGTATGAAGTACTACAGTACTAGTAACTACACTACCAAGCAGTGTATGAAAACAGATCAACCACCAAGTTTTAAGTAAACTTTATTCATATAATCCGATAATTCTCAATCAGGTCATCTGGAGTCTAGAACCAGAACCACTAGTCTAGAACCACTAGACTGAGGAACAGCTTCTACCCTGAAGCTGTTAAACTCATGAATCTCTAACCAGGTTAATCACTGTGAAAAAATAAATCACTGTAATCAAAAAAGGCGTTCAATACAGGATCAACTGGACTTTATTTGTTGCAGAAAACGTTTCGACTTCTGTCCAGAAGTCTTTTTCAATTCTGAATGAATGAAAGCTGTGAGAACGAGAACCTCCTCTGGACAAAAATCAGCTGTTCACCTCCACCTCACGGACAAGGGTCACTCATTTGAGGACCAGAATGTTCAAATTTTGGACCGAGAGCACAGATGGTTTGAGAGGGGGGTGAAGGAAGCTTTGTATGTTAAGAGAGAAAAACCTTCTCTTAACAGAGGAGGAGGTCTGAGATTTCAACTTTCTAAGACTTATAACTCAGTTTTGGATTTGATTCCGAAACGTTTTACACTGGATGGGAGCAGGGATGTCTTGTCTGTAAATTAGACTAACAAAGTTTCTCTGAGTAGCCTCTGTTGTTGTTTGGGAGGTGTTTTGTGTCAATTTACATACAGTTTGTGTCTTCTACCAGAGACCTCAAGGGAACCTCCTACTGTTAAGGTGTGATCTTTCAATTTACATGTATGTGTTACAAACCCCCAGGTGTGATGTGTTGTTTTGTTTTGTCAATTTAAATAGAATGGGCATGTTAGGTATTTTGTGGTGTTATTTCAGTTTCCAATTTCATATGTTGGTGCG
This sequence comes from Garcialebias charrua, assembly GCA_038048925.1. NCBI lineage: Eukaryota > Metazoa > Chordata > Actinopteri > Cyprinodontiformes > Rivulidae > Garcialebias > Garcialebias charrua. The sequence continues at coordinate 12,670 of JBBPBX010017027.1, read as the reverse complement.
TGGCTTGTATAAAACTTCTCGTTCTCACAGCTTTCATTCATTCAGAATTGAAAAAGACTTCTGGACAGAAGTCGAAACGTTTTCTGCAACAAATAAAGTCCAGTTGATCCTGTATTGAACGCCTTTTTTGATTTTATCATGTCCTGGACGACTGAGAATCTTCACCAGCAAATCACTGTAATGCCACTTTGTTAAGATAACTCTTTCAACCTTTATTTAGACAGATAAGTCACATTGAGCCTCGAAGACTCGTTTACAACGGGTGTATCCAGACTGAAAAGGACTGAGGCGAACAGAGACCAGGACTCAGTATCAATTTACAATGTTCGTTTATAATGTGGAACATTAAAGTGACAACATGTGAGGACGCTGGTTCTCCTGCGGGGCAGAGGGAGCAGTAGATTGTTTGGAGGAGGTTTTCACAGCAGAGCAGCAGGTGAACTCTGAGAATGTAGACGAAAACACGAAACATTAATGATCATAGGCTTCTTAGAGAAAGACTGGCTAGAACAAATCTACCGTTGGTAGTGAATGTCCCAGCGTCTGCTGAATGGTCTCTGTGGCTATACTCCTCCTGCCAGTAGAGCTGAGCTGCAGCTGCTGCCAGTTAGTGTCCTGAGTGGAGGGAGGACGACGGCAGGACAGAACTCCTACACACTTTGTTGTTATGTGCTGCTGACTGTCCATGCTGCTGATCCTATGCTGCTGATTTATTTCACGTTGCTGTTTTCATTCATACTCATCTACTCACACAGACTCGTGTTCGTGCTGCTGTTGTTCTGAGTATTGTTTTTGTACTACTACTGCTTAGAGTACGCTTAATTTAGCGTTTTTCTTAGTTCATATCTTCGATATTATTACTGTTTATATTTGACAATTTATACTTTTGTTGGATGTAACTGGGACCCTGTGTACACAATTTCGTTCCGCCACATGTACCGCATGAGGTTCGAACAACAAATAAAGAAACTTTGACCTTGATCTTTACAGTCTTATGCTGAGACTGAGTCCTAGCTGTTTGGTCAAACCCTGTAAATGACTAAATGTGCAACCTCACACAAGATTGCACAGACATGTGTGATCCATAGGCTGTAGAGTGTAGACAAACACACATTCTGGGGCTTCCGAGATCCAGTGATTTATGGGATATTTTGCTAACAGACAGGCAGAGTTTGCTCTAACAGCTGCTGCTAAAGTTTTATGAACAGAATTGTGTGACGAGGTATTGCTCAGATTTTGTTTTGGAAAAGAGTAGAAAAGCACATTTTAATAGAATATCACACACACACACACATTTACACACAAAGACATGGCCTACTTCATGGTGTGTATCCGTCATTGATCTCTTCTTGTACGGTGCCGAGGATGTTTTTCAGAGATCGGGCCCTCCTCGTTCACCTCCTGGAATTCGGGCTCCCGTCTGTCAATCACAAACTCCAACAACACCAGGAGGAAAAGGGAAAAAAAAAAATCACATCTCACCCGCTCCATGATCAACACGCATGCAGATGGCTCCACGGGACGCCGAAGCAGAGGCAATTACCAATAGTGGCATGTGTTAAAAACCAGTGTTATCTTCACAGATGTGGAAAACGCAAAGAGAATCTAGTCAAAATGTGTGTGTGGCTCTGTTTGTGCCCTTTAATGCGACAGTGTTGAGTGTGTGAAGTGAGAGGAAAGATTAAGGTAGAGCTTTAGATGTGCCGTGCTGGAGGTACATTAAAAATTCAGCCAAACTGTGTGTGTGTGTTTGTGTGTAAGTGTGTGTGTGTGAATTCATTACTGCCATCAATCACTGCAGTCGGCATAAGGAATTCAATTACAGACAGAGACAAGGGAACATCTGAAACAGGAAGTGCAGCTGATTTGTGGGGAAACATTGCAACCCAGTGGGCGACTGTAGACATGTCAGCTTGGTGAACCTTTCATTCATCCTCTTGTTCAGCTTTTCATAACACAGAGCTGGGCCTTCGTTCTGTGCAGGACAAATAAAACAGGAATTCAAAGCTACACTGTCAGCGCTGCTGATTTGTGACAACCCTTATCAAAGCTACAAAGCTGCATCCTCTGAGTTTCAAGACTAATAATGTATGGGGGGAAGCCATTTCAAGAAAGATAGTGGCTCACATGAAACACAAATAAACAATCTGAAGGACACTTTAGCTTTTATAAAAGCTGTTCTCAAGGTGTGCTCTGCTGATAAATTGACTTTCTAAAGTCACAAGACACACTAAGATAAGCTAGTAGCACAAATCATAACACATACAGCTTAGCCCAAGCTGAGGTCCTGGGTCTTTAAGTGCGTACACAAGCCAAAAATCATTTCATATCAAAGAAAAACATGGAGCTATTGAATGAGGACAAGCTGTGTCGAGTCCTTTCATCAGGATTTTCCTTGTAAACTTCAGAAGTGAATTAAAATTCCCCTGGGGTGATACTTTGGTAATACACAGTTCCTTAACAATTCAGTGGAGTTTGCACATGGTGACTTCAATTATCTTATACCATCGTACTTCTATACACAAAAGAAATGGCAAAACCAAAAGATTAGTAGAAACAGATATGACTGGAGCTTACAGTTGTGGGGAAAAACAAACAAAGTCCACCAGACTTTAATTTATTCCATTTTTATGTATTACCTGTATGTGAAACTCCAGGCTTGATCTGGTGGTTTACTGGGTAAAAAATATTTTATAATACATAATCAACAAAACTTACCTCAAGTGTACATAAAACACAGAACAGATTCCATGATGTCATAGTTTAAATTTTTTTTTAATCAAGCCAAAATGAAAAGTTGTGTGTGGAGAAGTTAAACTCACTCTAGCATCTTGTAGAAGCAGCTTTAGCAGCAGTAAATCTATGTATTTGTTTACTATAAGATTTGATCAGTTTCTCGTATGATTCGCTCAACGTTGCTTCAGGTAATTGAGACTTCAGTATATTTGTTTCTGTACAGCTGTTTTGAGGTCCAGCCACAGCCTTTTATTCATAAGTGGATTTTGACTGGATCATTGCAACACATAAAATGCCCCTTTTCCATTAGTACCATTAGTACCAGTACAGCACTGTTTGACTCGGCTCAGCATGGTATGAGTTGTGTTTCCATTATACTTTCAGTAACGTTCTAGTGGGCCGGGACTCAGGCGGGCCCTGGCCTCGTAGCCTCCTGCGGGTCGGCCACACGAAGGATCCTCCGCTGTGACTGGAAGAGCTCAGAGCCAGGGAGATGACACCCTGCCTGGTTTGAAGGGGCTCCAAGGCTTTGGTGGAGAGGACCGGGGGACCGGCGGAGCTACAAGCTGGCTCACTCTGAATTTTGTCGTCGGCCACAAAACACAAAAAACGCCTGCACTTCAGCATTAGACCACAGTGTTGTCATTATTGTTTTGTTTTTTAAAGGTCAAGTCCCTCCTCGAGTTCAAGTTATTGCAAATGGTGGGTCAGGTTTTTGTGAAAATTTCTCAAACCACCAGAGACTCCACCCCCTGACCAATCAGTGACCAACAGTGTTCTGACATCACGTTTAAAGGTCTACTGACATGAATTTTTTACCATTCATAAAATTGCTCAATATATATATTTTATCATATAAATATGTTTTTTTTTGCAAACAAAATGATAAATCACTTTAATTTTGCTTTAAAAGTGATTTTGAACTTCAAGCCGTGTTTAATCATGGGAAATCCGATTACACTCGAACGCACCATATGTGATGTCACACTGGGCAGAGGGCTGTGGTGTCTTTAATAGCGGACAATTTAAAACTGGACGAATTTATCAATCTATGTGAAGATTTGAGCTATTTGTCTTCATTTTGGGAAGCAGAAAATAGTTTGGGTGATGGAACAAGAAACAACAGGATCTAATTTAGGTCTGATTCTGTATCAGACTTCCTTCATGTCGAGATGCTCATACCTGCGCACTGTGACAAGCCCAGAGCTCTGCCCAGTGTGACATCACAGATGGTGCGTTCGTGTGTAATGGGATTTCCCATGATTAAACACGGCTTGAAGTTCAAAATCACTTTTAAAGCAAAATTAAAGTGATTTATCATTTTGTTTGCAAAAACGAACATATTTAAATGATAAAATATATATATTTTGAGCAATTTTATGAATAGTAAAAAAATCATGTCAGTGGACCTTTAAAGGTCAGAATGGTCCGGTTTGAACCCAGAGAAAAAAGACTGAAAAAGGGTCCGGTTCCATGAATAATTGCTGGTGTGTGGTTGCCTCCCCTGACTGCATGTCACTGGCATCTAGAATACATTTTACTGTATGTACAGGATGATTAAGTTACTGTGAGGTACCCAGGTCTTTTCACTTCAAAACAAGTCCAAATCATCAGCCCACAACTGCCATGCTTGACAGCTTGTTTGAGGTATTTATGTTGATATGCTGAGCTTGGTTTTCTCTAAATCTGTGCATTATGGTCAAACACCCCAACTTCAGTCTCATTTAAGATATAAATATTAAGCTTTTTGTAATTACTATGAGCATTCTAGTCCTGTCAGTTCATGTTTGCTTCTTTTATATTGCAAATTTTATTTAAAAAATATATATATAATTTTGATAAAGAATCCTGGACCAAAGTTGTTTTTAAATGTTCTGTAGAAATAAATTTTGATTTGATTTTGCACGGTCTGTCCTTGACGTGAATTTGCAGAGATGTCCACTGAGATTTCCACACATTTTTCATTTTGTTTAAAAATTGATGGCACGATGGGATCTGTTGTATGTTTTTGTTGGAGTTAGCTTTGAGCAATATTAGAAATTGGTAAGGATAAGATTATTTTCATATATTCTGAGACTTAAAACCTTAATCTTAATCTTCCCATGACCTTGTGACTTTGGGAATACCTTCTGATCTACAATGGGCACAGATTCCGAATAGTAATTATTTCAGAAGCATATAATATAATCTTGTAAATGATCAACATTTGTAGAGCTGATCATAACTTCAAACCTTTTTTGTTTGTTTTTTGGCTTGAATGTTTATTATTTAACTGATTAAATACAGAATATATCATAATTTTCAAAAACAAGAAGAATACCGAGACAACGTTCACTACATATTTCATATGATCCGTGGTCATCTTTTGCTAATCAGTGACCTTTAGAGTGCAATGATCCTCGTAAACCCAGTTTTACTGCATTCAATTATTCATGAAAACAGAAGATGGATGTAGAAGAATCTGATAAGGAGGAGAAAACAAGAAGGGAGGCACAGGTGAATTTGTGTGACGACCTAAAAACACAATGATATATTTACCATATAATAGCCACATCGTACAATTTTGAGAAACGAAGATGAGAAACCTGACGGCTGATATAGTCACTGATTGTGCAGTTAGGACACAATGCAGGCAAAAGGCAGATAAATCCAAGAATCTTACTGACTGGAATAAACTGAAGAAAAACAAACCATAAAGTCTGACAGAAAAAAGGACCTCCACAGACATTCTGATTCATACTTAACAATCCAACAAAGTTAAGTCAGGTCCTCTGGATGGTTTCTTTTTGTTGAAATGTTTTGTCTTTCATTTGCAAGACAAAAGTATTTTGGATGACTTTCAGGTTCTGGTCCCATTTGAATGAAGCTTTTCCAGCTCCTCTCCAGTTGGACGATGACACTGATCTGTTTTGATGTCTGTGACGGTCATGTGATCAGTAGTCATGACCCCTATAGTAGTCATATCGACTGGTTCGGTCAAGTGACCACCTTTCCCTTTGAGAGGTTTGGTCAGGATTCTCTGTTACCTGTTTCTCCAAGGAGAAAAGTTGTATTTTTGTTGTTCATTTTACAGACTAGTCCATCTCTTAATTGACCTTTGGTAGCCCGCTTTAGCATGCGTCACAGGTTTATTGTTTGTAGTTAGGAAACCGTTCTGTTTCCAAGAAGCAAGATGGCAGGAGAAACTGAGACGTGTGTAGTTGAAATTTGCACAGATGGCCAACGTACAAATGTTATGTTCTGCAGCATGTTGTAGAGTAATGAGGATGCTTACAAATTCTGCATTTTCTGGGGAACCCTGCTTGTATAATGGTAGGGGGGAAACTGTAAGCCTAGCAGCATAACAAGCCAACTGTAACTATAGGATTTATCAAAAAGAAAAGTCTTAAGTCTAGGCTTAAAACTGGACAATGTGTCAGCCTCACCGACAGAAACTGGAAGTGGTTTCCACCAGAGAGGAGCCTGATAACGGAAATATCTTCCTCCCATTCTGCTTTTGAAAACTCTAGGAACCACAAGTAAGCCTACAGTCTGAGAGCAAAGTGCTCTGTTGGGAAAATGTGGAACAATAAGATCTGTAATATAAGATGGAGCTAGGTTGTTGAGAGCTTTGTAGGCTAGAAGTAAGATTTTGAATTCAATTCTGGACTTGGACTTTGGGCGGCCGTGGCGTAGTGGTAATGGCAGTCGTCCCCCGATCGGAAGGTTGGTGGTTCGAATCCCGGTACCCCACACCATGTGTCGTTGTGTCCTTGGGCAAGACACTTAACCCCGAGTTGCTCCCGGTAGGTCTGGAAAGCACCTTGCATGGTAGTCTGCCGCTACCGGTGTATGAATGTGTGTAGCATTCAATGTATGTAGCACTTTGAGATTTTCACTAATGAAAAGTGCGTTATGAATTGAATTCATTATTATTATTATTATTATTGACAGGGAGCCACTGGAGAGAAGCTAAAACTGGAGAGATATGATCTCTCCCAGTAACTCCAGTTAAGACTCTGGCAGCACCGGGACTTAAGCTACATCCTCACCAAATGCTTTTCGCGCAGCCGAAGCAGCCACTTTACATTGAAAGTCTATGTGGCCGCGCATCTTGGAGCAATGGGGCGTGACGCGGCGCGTCTTCAGCATTTCAAGCAGCGCAGCAGCGCCCGGCAGTCCCTTTCCACGCACGCGCGCAGCCGAGCAGCCGAGCAGCAGAAGCAAGAATATTCTTGCTTCTGCTGCTCGCAGCGTCGCAGCAACCAATCAGGAGAGACTCTGCTATGTGATGACGCAACGACGACGGGACTTTCTGTGGACTTTTTAAACTTACCCCATCGAGCCTCCATGAACAAAACAGCCTCCGGTAAGAAACTTGGAATTTTTACAGTTGCTGCTGTCCACTTGAGCGTACATCACCCCAAACGTTAAAAAAAAAGTTTTAATCTCAACAAAGACTTTTGGAGCTGCAGTTCGGCTCGTAGAAAACCCACTCAAATAGTAACGAGGCTCACGTGAAGCTGATTTTATCTGCTCGGTGCACAGAAAAACAACACATGTCTGACCGGGAAGGGAGCCAGACGCTGCTCCCAATGCGCGTCTGCAGTGGAAACAGACATCTGTTGACAAGCAGCAAACACGGTGCATTGGGAGCGTTTTGATGCGTTTAGTGAGGACCAGGCATTAGACTGCCCCCTCTTTGATACAGCTGGGGCTGCTTGGTGTCGCGCCACTACCACGTGGCCCCCTAGTGGGGTGTGCCTTTGCCTGCCGGCGCGCTTGGGGGCCTCGGTGTCGGGGGCTGGGTGTTGGGGGGTGTCGGCTTGGCCTAATGGCTGCCTGGTGGGGCTCGGGTCCTCTTGTCCTGTTAGGCTTGGGCCTAGGGGGTGTGCTTCCTCGGTGCCTGGGCCTTGGTGCCTAGGCCTGGGGCTGCATCGGTGCAGCGGGTTCCGACAGGGGCCTGTGAGTATGTCGTTGTTGGCCCCTGGGGGTCATTGTGTGTAGTCGCTGGTGGGGCTCTTCCGGTTCTCCCCTATGGTCAGATCTAGGGGGTGGGTGAGTGGTTCGTCCTGTTTGGGTGGCCCTGGGGGCTCTGCGCTCGGGGTCCCTCTTGGGGTCTTGGGGTCTTATTCCCCTTTGTCTGCCTCAGGTCTTGGGGGTCGGATCTCTGATGCTTCACGGTCGCTATTGAATGTTCTATTAGAGAAGCCTTATACTGTACAGTACACTTATGCATACTCACAACCACACACAAATAGATGCAGGGATGCACATGCAGGTATCATATGTAGATATGTAGATGTGTATGTGAATACATATGCACATATATGTATGTATGGATATATATGTAGTTATAGGTATATATATTTATATATATAAAACTCCAGCACAAACCTTGCACAAACTTTGCTTGGAGAACTACGTGGCTGCAGTTTTTTGTTTTGCTTACCTGCTGCTTCTGTCAATCTCCTGTGTCGTCTGGACCGTTCTGGACTTTCTCCTGTGCTCCTCTTCGAGTCATGCTCATTCAAGTTACATCTCACTGCTTCCTGGTTATTTCTCTCGGAGCCGTGGGTCTGCTGTTAGCGGCTAGCTCTGTGCTAGCTTCCCCCAGTTTGGCTGCCGTGATGTTGACCTACTCCGCTTCGCAGCTGCTTGGACTTAACAACTGCTCCATTCCACCTTCTGTTTCCATCATCAAACAACTGGGACTTCTGCGTAGACCTCGTTACATCCATAGAAGCTCTCGAAAGAAATCCGTTTATTCTCGCTCTGAATTGATTCCGTCCGGGAGACGTGTCGCACCTCAACTACGTCATCAGAACGCTGCGTCTGTAGTCCCTTGTAGTCCGCAGCGCACGAGGTGGCAAGGAAAACGTGGAGTGGATTTCAGTCTGCTTAAACCGGTTCAAAAAGCTCCTACACCAACTAGCATTAAAATAGAACTTTTCAATGTACAATCACTATCCAATAAATCATGTCTAATTCATGATCACATTCTGGAGAAAAACTTGGACTTCATGTGCCTCACAGAAACCTGGCATCAACCAGACGTGTTCAGTTCTCTGAATGAAGCTTGTCCATCTGGATACAGTTATCTGCAGAGAGCCCGCAGCACTGGCCGCGGTGGTGGTCTGGCTGTAATTTACCGCAGTAATTTAAAATTGTCACATCTGTCTTCTCATAATTTTTCTTCTTTTGAATGTTTGGCCTTCAACTTCAAAGCCCCACTCCTGATGAACGTTATATTGATTTATAGACCTCCCAAACCACATGTTTCATTTAACTCAGAAATACATGACCTCCTCACTTTTTTCTGCACCTCCCCTGTAAAAACTATTTTTCTTGGCGATCTGAATATCCACATGGACAATTCCTCTTCCCCTCTGGCAACAGATTTTAAGTCTCTTTTGGAATCTCTCAACCTCACCCAACATGTGGTCGCCCCTACGCACAACATGGGGCATACTCTGGATTTGGTGATTACAGACACTGTACTTAATAACTTGTCTGTATATGACCTGGGTGTCTCAGACCACAGGGTCATCTCCCTGGAAGTGCCTTCAACTTCGCCTGCTTCTAACCCAAAACGACCTATCCAGTTCCGTGACTATAAAAACATTTCCCCTGATGTTTTGTCTGCTGATCTTCACACCCTGACCGCTGTTAATCACTCATCTGCAGATGACTCTGTGGATTATTACAACCAATCTCTCCAGGAGCTTCTGGACCTACATGCTCCCCTGAAGTCAAGACTGGTGTCTTTCTCCCGTTCAGCCCCCTGGTACACTGATGAGCTGCGCAGGATGAAGGCAACTGGCCGTGCTATTGAGAGACGTGTAAAATCATCTGGTCTCTCGGTACATAAGCAAGCGTACAAAGAACATCAGAAAGCGTACGCCTATTCGCTTAAAGAAGCACGCTCCAAATATTATTCCAACATCATCAACACCTGCCCTGGAAACTCTAAACAGCTCTTCTCCACAATAACTCATCTGCTTAATCCCATTAAACAAACTCATGAGGACTCTGTTCAAAAATGCAACCTGTTCCTCTCATCATTTAAAAACAAAGTTGACACTATCAGATCTCAGCTCCACAACCTCCCTGATCTTAGTGTACCATCTACCCGTCTGCTTTCTGGGACCCTGAGCAGCTTTGATGAAGTCGTTCAGAGTGAGGTAGAGACCATCCTCAAGAAAATGAAGCCTTCATCCTGCGCCCTGGATCCCTTCCCCTCGTCTCTCATAAAATCCAATCACTCTGCAATAAGCCCATTAATCACACAAATAATAAACAAGTCTCTACAATCTGGTCATGTTCCATTGCCTCTAAAAACTGCCATCATTAGGCCTCTTCTGAAAAAATCTAATTTGGATCCCGACATTTTTTCTAATTACCGCCCAATTTCCCACCTCCCATTTCTGTCCAAAGTGCTGGAGAAAGCAGTTGCTGCTCAGCTGCAGGACCACCTACAACAACACTCCCTGTATGAGAAATTCCAGTCTGGATTCAGAGCAGCTCACAGTACTGAGACTGCACTGCTGAGAGTAACAAATGATGTCCTCATGGCTGCTGACACTGGTTCTCCCTCCATCCTTGTCCTCCTTGACCTCACTGCAGCCTTCGACACTGTGGACCATAATATCCTCCTCCACCGTCTTCATGTGGAGGTCGGTCTCTGTGACATTGTCCTGGACTGGTTCAGATCTTTCCTCTCCGATAGGCTGGAATGTGTTAGCCTTGGCAATGCCACTTCCCAGACAGTCGGTGTCTCCTGTGGTGTCCCTCAGGGGTCAGTTCTGGGGCCCCTGCTGTTTTCCCTCTACATGCTGCCTTTAGGTCAAATTATCAATCAGTTCAACATTTCTTTTCACTGCTATGCCGACGACACACAGCTTTACATCAGGACTGGAACATCATCATCATCCCTATCTCCGTCTTCACTCACTGTTCTCTCTGCCTGCCTGGAGGAAATAAAGGCATGGATGAATCAGAATTTTCTTCAATTAAACTGCTCGAAGACTGAGGCCATATTGATTGGCACCCCTCACCAGATACAAACATCAACTTTAACAACAATCTCCTTCTCTGGTCAAGACATCCCCCTCTCCACCTCTGTTACAAATCTTGGAATAAAAATGGACTCTCATCTTACATTTGAAAATCACATTAAGCATCTGTTTAAAACCTGCTTCTTCCATCTTCGAAACATCTCCAGACTTCGCCCATCTCTGACTTTTCCTGATGCTGAGAAACTCGTCCATGCCTTTGTCTCCTCCAGGCTCGACTACTGCAACTCCCTGTTTATTGGTATCCCTGGCAAAAACCTTCAGAAACTTCAATACATTCAAAACAGTGCAGCAAGGATTCTGTTGAGAGTTCGTAAATTTGAACATATTACACCCATTCTCCATAACCTCCATTGGCTTCCTGTCACCTACAGAATTCAATACAAAACTGCTCTCATTACCCATCAATGCTTGCACGGCACTTCACCTGACTATCTAAAGGACATTCTTGCACCATATTCATCCACCCGGTCTCTACGATCACAGAACAGTAATTTCCTTCATATTCCTCGGACCAAATTGAGGACCATGGGAGACCGAGCATTCTGTGTGGCTGCCCCCCGCCTGTGGAACTCCCTCCCTGATGACCTGAGAGCTCCACAGTCACTGGTTGACTTTAAAAGCAGCATAAAGACCTTTCTTTTTAAGCAAGCCTATTCTGCCTCCACATGATTTTATCTTTGATCTTAGCTGATATCATTATTGATTTTACTTGATTTTATCACTTGTTTTATTTTATTTATTTTTTAAGCAAGCCTAATCTGCATCCACATGATTTTATCTTTGATCTTAGTCGATATTATTATTGATTTTATTTGATTTTATCACTTGTTTTATTTTGATCTTTGCTTTATTACACTTTGTAGCACTTTGAGATTTTTATTAATGAAAAGTGCATTATAAATGGAATTCATTATTATTATTATTATTATTATATATTTATAGAAATCTACTGCAAAGCCATGAATACATGTATTCTAAGTCTTTTATACATATGTATTTTGTTGCTGTGTTCTGTCATGTTCTTTGCAGGTTTACAGTCAGTGGTCGGGTGTATTTGCCTTGTGCTTTCTTTGTGTATATTTATTATATTTTGTAATAATAATAATAATAATGAATTCAATTTATAACGCACTTTTCATTAATGAAAATCTCAAAGTGCTACAAGGTGCAACAGAATTAAATGTCAATAAAACAAATAATAAAACAATTAAAATCAATAACAGTATCAGCTAAGATCAAAAGTAGAATCATGAGGAGGTAGAGTATGCTCGGTTGAAAAGAAAGGTCTTCAAGCCGCTCTTAAAGTCAACCACAGACTGTGGGGCTCTCAGACAGTCAGGAAGAGAGTTCCACAGGCGGGGGGCAGCCACACTGAAAGCCCGGTCTCCCATGGTCCTTAATTTGGTTCTCGGAATGTGAAGGAGATTACTGTTCTGTGACCGCAGCGAACGGGTGGATGAGTATGGAATAAGAATATCCTTCAGATAATCTGGTGAAGTTCCGTGTAAGCATTGATGTGTAATGAGAGCAGTTTTGTACTGAATTCTGTAGGCGACAGGAAGCCAATGAAGGTTATGGAGAATGGGCGTAATATGTTCAAATTTACGAACTCTCAACAAGATCCTTGCTGCACTGTTTTGAATATATTGAAGTTTCTGAAGGTTTTTGCCAGGGATTCCAATAAACAGGGAGTTGCAGTAGTCTTACTTTCCACCTTTCCTTTCTTTCTATCTTATAAAAAAATTCATAATGGTTTGAAGAGGATGGCTGTAAGGTGAGAAGGGAGGCCATACATAAAAGGAAAAAAGAAAAAAGAAAAAAAGACTCTGGCAATAGCATTTTGGATCAACTGAAGATTTTTTATGAAGATTTTGGAC
>JBBPBX010017026.1:31207-47347 GCA_038048925.1 Garcialebias charrua | reverse complement strand
GTCCTGGAGGGCGCGTGGGAGTTTGCCCAACCAGTTTACATGTGCTTTGTGGACTTGGAAAAGGCATTCGACCGCGTCCCTCGGGGGGTTCTGTGGGGGGTACTCCGGGAGTATGGGGTACCAGGCCCATTGATATGGGCTGTTAGGTCCCTGTACGACCGGTGTCAGAGCTTGGTCCGCATTGCCGGCAGTAAGTCAGGCTCGTTTCCAGTGAGAGTTGGACTCCGCCAAGGTTGCCCTTTGTCACCGATTCTGTTCATAACTTTTATGGACAGAATTTCTAGGCGCAGCCAAGGTGTTGAGAGGATCCGTTTTGGTGGCCTTAGAATCGCTTCTCTGTTTTTTGCAGATGATGTGGTCCTATTGGCTTCATCAGATCGTGATCTACAGCTTTCGCTGGAGCGGTTTGCAGCCGAGTGTGATGCGGCCGGGATGAGGATCAGTTCCTCCAAATCCGAGGCCATGGTCTTGAGCCGGAAAAGGGTAGCATGCCCTCTCCGGGTCGGGGAGGAGGTCCTGCCCCAAGTGGAGGAGTTTAAGTATCTCGGGTCTTGTTCACGAATGAGGGAAAACTGGAGCGTGAGATCGATAGGCGGATAGGTGCAGCGTCCGCAGTGAAGCGGGCGCTGTACCGGTCTGTCGTGGTGAAGAGAGAGCTGAGTCGAAAGGCAAAGCTCTCAATTTACCGATCGATCTACGTTCCCACCCTCATCTATGGTCATGAGCTTTGGGTTGTGACCGAAAGAACGAGATCTCGGATACAAGCGGCTGAAATGAGTTTTCTCCGCAGGGTGTCTGGACTCTCCCTTAGAGATAGGGTGAGAAGCTCAGTCATCCGGGAGGGACTCGGAGTAGAGCCGCTGCTTCTCCACATCGAGAGGAGCCAGTTGAGGTGGCTCGGGCATCTGGTTAGGATGCCTCCTGGACGCCTCCCTGGTGAGGTGTTCCGGGCATGTCCCACCGGGAGGAGACCCAGAGGAAGACCCAGGACACGCTGGAGGGACTATGTTTCTCGGCTGGCCTGGGAACGCCTTGGGATTCCCCCAGAGGAGCTGCTCCATGTGGCTGGGGAGAGGGAAGTCTGGGCCTCCCTACTTAGGTTGCTACCCCCGCGACCCGACCCCGGAAAAGCGGACGAAAATGGATGGATGGATGGAACTTGAATTTCTCTGAAATCAGCTGAAATTTGCAAAAAATGCTAAAAAATTGCTGAAAAGTTAGAACAAGCTTAAATTAAAGGTGCTATGTGTAACTTTCTGTAGAGCACAGAACTTAGAAATATTTTCAACAGGCAAAGCATTCTGATCCCTCCCCCTCAGAGCCATATATGGCTCTGCCCACCTTGCTCTGCTGAAATTCAAATTCAAGCTCTGTTTTTATTGGCTGGTTAACGGCGGGTCACTCTGTGTTTTTAGTGTTTTTATAAATGCTGATAGAGAAGCAAGGGGACTATAGTTTTTTTCAGAGATTACTTTGTCTAACATCAGTCTGTCAGTAGATAGTGACAGAGTGAAGAAATATGTTAAAAATATATTGTTAGAAAAGTTACAGACTGCACTACAAAGTTACATAGTGCAGCTTTAACAGAAGAAAGCATAAAGAACACATTTGCCCAATTAGGCTGAAAGAAGTGAAAATAAGCACAAAAAAGTGGAAATTATCTGTAAAAGTTTAAATGAGCAAAAAAACAGCTGAAAAGTTGCTAAAAAGCAGAAAGAAGCGTAAATTACCAGAAGGAAGTGGAGAGAGCACATTTCTTGCTGCATTAGGTTGAAAAAGTTTAAATGAGTGCAAAAGATGTGGAATCCACTGAAAAAGCTAAAATTAGCATAAAGGTTAAAAAACAGCTAAATGGTAGCTGAAATAGCAGAAAAAACTGAAAGCAGAAAAAGCTGAAAGGAACAGAACAAACTGAAATTAGTATAAATAAGTTAATTAGGCTGAAAGTACTGTAGCAGAAATTACCAGGAACAACTTGAATTTCTCTGAAATCAGCTGAAATCAGCTAAAAATGTTAGAAAATAGCTGAAAAATTAGAACAAGTTTAATTAGCATTAGAAAGCATAAAGAACACATTTGCCCAATTAGGCTGAAAGAAGTGAAAATGAGCACAAAAAAGTGGAAATTATCTGAAAAAGTTTAAATGAGCAAAAAACTGCTGAAACGTTGCTAAAAAGCAGAAAGGAAGTGGAGAGAGCATTTTTTGCTGCATTAGGTTGAAAAAGTTGAAATGAGTGCAAAAGGTGTGGAATCCACTGAAAAAGCTAAAATTAGCATAAAAGTTCAAGAAAGGTTCAAAAACAGCTAAATAGTAGCTAAAATAGCAGCAAAAGCTGAAACTAGCAGAAAAAAGCTGAAAGGAACAGAACAAACTGAAATTAGTATAAATAAGTTAATTAGGCTGAAAGTACTGTAGCAGAAATTACCAAGAACAACTTGAATTTGAAATCAGCTGAAATTAGCTAAAAATGCTAGAAAATAGCTGAAAAGTTAGAACAATCTTAAATTAACAGAAAAAAGCATAAAGAACACGTTTGCCGTTTGCACATTCACACATGAAAACATCTTTATGCTATAACTACTGTACAAGACATTTGACTATCTTTTCTACTTTCTATAACATGCATTTCAACAGTAGGCTGTGTAGTTACAGAAATAACTACAACATGTTGAAATGACTATTTAGTTTTAATTTTTTTAATTTTAAGACAGTGGTACCCACAACCCCATCATGCAACCTAATTTAGAGTAAACCTTTTCTGAACGGTTTCAATAAAACGAGAAAAGTATGGATCGTTTTACGCACGTGGCCATGTTTTGCTGCACAACATGGGTTTGCAAAATGTATGAAATCAGGACATCATGTTTTACATCTTGGACAAAAAAGATAGAGTCCCTCAGCAACAACTGACGATTGATAGTTTCAAAAGTAAATGTTGAATGGGAACTTTTTGAAGCAGGTGAGAAAGTGGTTTCATAACTCTTACTGACTGTAAATGTGGCTGTGGTGAAGAAACATGCAAAACGTGGGGTTGTGGGGACTTCATGTGCAAACTGATGAGAAGAACAAACAGGAAGTATGTAGAAGAAATATAAATCATGATGACAACGTTGACTGAAACAAGGTGCTCCTGTGTCGACAGATGACACAAATTAATTAATAATTTTGTCTCGTTGAAGCTGTGAAACAGTCCCTTCGACTGCATGATTACATTTGTCATTATTTCATCTTTTACCTGCATTTTGACCTTTGTGACACTGCCCTTCTCTCTCCAGTCCATTGTGTCTGGTGCACTGGAGCCCGAGGCCCCTGTGAAGGGAGATGGCGCCCTCTGGAGGTTAGTGGGGGGAGTGAGGGTTGCAAAGGACTGCAATATCTCATCCGCTGTCTGCGAGGAAGAAGATAACACCAACACTGAGAGCAGAAGCAACTGATACACAGTGTCAACACGCAGGTTTTAAGTTTAAAATACCTTTTAGGATTTAAATATGTTAGTTCTCAAAATGTCTTCCCTGTAATTAATGTATGCATGTCTGCATCCATCCATCCATCCATCCATCCATCCATCCATCCATCCAACTATCCATTTGAAACATCACAGGTTAAAATAAATGCATTTAGGAGGAAAAATAAAAACAACCTATTTTTCGACTAATTTATATATAACAACAACAACAACAACAACAACAACAACAACAACAACAACAACAACAACAATAATGATAATAATAATAATTATTATTGCCATTCAAAATTTTACAGTGCACCATGCAAAACTGAAAACTTTTGGAATGAATTTGGACGAGGAATAAAACAAAAGTGAAACAAAAATCAAGTTTGATATAATTTGCTATATAACTCAATTTTTGTTCCACGTTTAATTTATTGTGTGGAGGTTTGGGGTAAAGCCTGTACAACTATAACAAATTCTATTTTAATTTTACAGAAAAGAACAGTGAGAATTATTGCTAGAAAGCCTTATTGTCATCCATCGAATGTACTATTTAAACAACTCCAACTACAGTATTGAAATTTTATGAATTGGTAGATTATAATATTTTGCTAGTAATGCATAAGGCTCATAAGAATGTGCTACCACGAATGTTCAAATGTTTTTCATAAAGAGAGAAAGCTGTTACAGTTTAAAAGGAACTGAAATGTTTGTTAAACCTAGATATAGGACTAGTTTGAAGGGGCGTTTTATTTCGAATAAGGGAGTGGAATTGTGGAATGTTTTGGAAAAAGATGTTAAAGATGTAAACTCTGTGATGAAATTCAAAAAAATTATCAAGTCTAAACTGCTAGCAAAATACTAAAGCTTTACGTAATGCATCCTAATGTATTTGTTAATTATCGAGTGTGAAATGTTACTAAATTGATCAGCTGTTTCTGGAAATTTATTGTTTAAATTAATTGTTTGTAAATTGTTTGTTTTGTTTTTTTTGGGGAAAAAAAAGGGCAGACAAAACAAGAAATTTTTCCTCTGCCACCTTTCATTTTATGTATTTTGATTTTTTTTCACATATTTATGAAATGGTCTTTTTCCCCATTATCTTTTATGTTGTTTTTTTTAATATGTAAAATGAAAAAAAAAAAAAAGTATTCTTTAAAACAAACTGACGCCAAACATGTGTGCAGAAAAAGGTGGAAAGCTAATCACAATTTCTAGTTTTGTTGTTGTAAATAACAGCAGTGTGACTTCAAGAGAACATTACCTAATAAGATATAAATACCTGTGGAAAAAATGTAATGCTAAGTTTTTAACGTTCCACTAACTTTTGCTGCAACCACAAAACTTCCTGCTCAAGTTAAATTTGTTTTTCCTAGTATCTTTGTGGTCAATCTTCTGCTGCTCAGAAAACTCATGGGCTCATTGCAGAGATGAGCAGGAAACACTTCTTGTTCAGACTCTAATCGCGCTGTTTAAGTTTCAGCATGGATACATTTAAAGGTTTTACTAATTCAAACTTCTAAATAAGACAACGAGACAGGAGATGATCTAACCAGGTCTCCCATGAAGTTCATGCTCAGGTCGTAGGTGTGAAGTCCCATCGAGGCCTCCAGGTTGTGTGTAGTGATAAGCATCAGGTTCTTTTCCCACAAGCCCCTGCGGCGCACGTTCTCCTCCTAAACACAGAACAAGCACACAAAACACAAACAGTGGAAGTGAATCGACTCTGTGCTGGTAAACGGGAAACTTCCTTACTTTTAACTGCTTACTTCATTCTGGTAATCCTTGCCGTGCATCTTCTTCCACAGCTCCCAGTGGACGTCCAGTCTGCTGTCGAACATGGCCGCTGCTCCTGCGCACAGGGAGACGAGCAACAGGCCCGCCAGCATCGGGCCTGAAAACACAACACAAGATGTCAGCTGGTTACCTTTGACGCGACGCTATTTAACTTTTATACTTCAATCAGACCCTGTGCCAGATATAAAAACATTTTATGGGGTGACATCCCATTTTCAGAGTTTCTTCACCCTTTTAAACCAGACAGAGAACCAACACGGTTAACTACGGAAGCGTAGTGCTGACACCTGGGGAAATTTTTTTGTGGGGCTTATGTAGTAATAACGTGATACATATCACGTTATTACTAGGGGTGTAACGATACACAAAACTCTCGAGACGAGACAAATTACAGAGTTCGCGAGAACGAGACGAGATTTTAATATTAGTTCAAGAAAACTTCAAAGATCGGTTTTATGCCGCAAAAAGGCTTTTATTCTGTTTTAACATGTATTACAAACTCAACTGATGTCTTCATTTTACTGATTGAATCTCCTTAGACCTTAGAACGTTCAACTTTGTTTAAAAAAATAGATATTCACGCAGGACTTTCCAAAAATTGAACATAAATATCCGCATCAGCACTGAATCTGCAGCCGTCACTCACCAGTGTTGCCAGATTGGGCGGTTCACCGCGATTTTCCTTCTGACTTTTGCGGGTAAAGAGTGCTTTGGGTGGGTGGGACTCTATCTGGCAACACCGGTCACACCGGTGTTTACACAAGTGTGTCTTTACATTCGGGGCAGCGTCGGCAGCGCCGGGACCCTCCATCAATGTAGAGGCGTCTGCGGCACCGGGACCCTCCATCAGTAGTTGGGGCGTCTTCTATAGCAACTTCATCCGGCGAAGCCATGCTGTCCGTGACGCTGACTTGCTAGGGGCTGCTAGCGCTAGCATTAGCGACTCGCGAGACAACGTTACCTCTCAACGAGAGATATCGCAGGAGTTTAATATTGCGAGATCTCGTACAACGAGATCTCGTCACACCCCTAGTTATTACGTGATACGTATCACGTTATTACGTGATAATATCACGTTATTACGTGATACGTATCACGTTATTATGTGATATTATCACGTTATTACGTGATACGTATCACGTTACTGTATCACGTGATACGTATCACGTTCTGACTTGATACGTATCACGTTCTGACATGATAACGTGATTATTAAGTGATAACGTGATACGTATCACGTAATAACGTGATATTATCACGTAATAACATGATACGTATCACGTTATTACTACATAAGCCCCAAAAAATATTTTCCCCAGGTGTCAGCACTACGCTTCCGTAGTTAACTGTAACAAGAACCACAAAGGAAACCTGTTAAGTTGATGGAGGAGGAAGTGGTTTTTCAAAGTAAGCCTGATGGGTTAGGCAGCAGCTAGCAAAACAAACAAACAAACAAACAAACAAACAGACAGACAAACACAATCAATGTACCTTTTTATCAGGACGTGCAGCCATGAGAGTTTCCAACTTTGTTTTATTTTCAACACAGAACAGAGTCGACAAACTGGACTAAATGTTAAAATTATTAAAACTGCTGCTTTGTTCACGGTTTTGTGCGCACATTCAGAACAAGGTTTTTTTTTGTGTGCAAAAGTTTTTAAAATGCCACATGTTGGGCTGTTCTAGATGAGGAGATCTTACGCCCTCGTATGGTTTTTATTGCAGATGATTCATCAGAACCAGTTTCACTTCCTGTTGTTGAACAGTCAACCTATATGTCACGAGAAAAGACCAACACACGCCAATCCAGACGCCTGGAAAAGTTCTCTAACTTTGACAGATGTTGACTTTTGACAAATTGACCTTTTTGTAAAGTACTCACTGCTAAACGAGTTTCATAATGCTTTAATAATGGGCGATTCTGGGATCTGAGCTTTAGGGGTGCTTACAGCTGTTATTTCTAACCCAAACCTGGAGGCTGGCCTGGCCCGACCCGGATTAGGGCCGGCCCAAGATATAATAATGTGCAGGGCGAGCCGGTGTCAGGCTTTTGATTGCATCAGCGGACGCGTGCAGCTCACGATCTAATTATATGGCAACATGGCTTGCCATACATTCACCAGACGCACACGGCCATTGACCGCGCGCTGACCGGCCTTGAAAGAGGTAAAAAAAAAAAAAAAGTTCAGTTAAAGTAAAGAAAGACTAACAAACGAGACATCTTTGTTCTTTCCTTTAGAACAGGGGTGTCAAACTCATTTTGATCTGGGGGCCGCATACAGCTTAATCTGATCTCAAGGGGGCCAGACCAGTAAACTCATTACAAAATTACATAGAACGAACAGTAAGTCCACTTTTTTCTTTGTATTATAAAAATATTTACATTAAATTAATTGTCCTTTTACACTTTTACTGAGTTTAACATTTATTTAAGTGCATTACACATTAAAAACACGTCCCTGCATGTTAAAAATGCATCAAACCCATCAAAATTTAGAAATGAATGAATTTAAAATCCATTTTCCACATCTAGGAAGCAATTCTGAACACATAAATTGAGCTTTGAGCGTAGCTTTGTTTTATTAATGTTCATTAGTGAGAAAACTTGCTCACAAAGGTAGGTAGTCCCAAACATGGACATTTTTGCAGCCAGTGCTGTCAATTTAGGATAGCATGGTAAGAGATACAGTACTGTACTTGTAAAATGTGTCCAAGCCCACAGAGGCAAATTTGTCCGTCAATTCTATATCACACTGCAAATCAATGTTTTCAACATGTCAACAGGCACATCAGAAGCTCTGACTGTGAATGGTGAGCGAAAATTGGCGAATTCTGTCTCAAGTTCGCCTTTGTGGCGGCGCCAACACGGCTGCGGCTTCGTGCACTCGGCCCATCTTTTAAGACGAGTGTGCATAATTTCAATCATGTTGTATTGTGCCCTGGTGCAATGTCAATAAATATATATTCTATTCTATTCATCTAAAGACCTGAAATCGTTTCTCAAACTCCCTCAGCAACCCTGAAATCTTGTCTTTGTACTGTTTCACATCAGGATGAACGCTTGCTGCGCACACATCTCGGAGAAAAATGAGCAGGATCTCCACTTGCTATCTGCGTCTCCCAAAACACAGCGCCTCTGGGTCCTAGAGCCACTCGGGTTGAGTAGGACAACATAGGAACTGACTAAAACATAACGCCTCTAGCAGACAACATAGGAACTGCAGATTTTTAAGAAAATAATGTTTATTCTTTTTTTTTTTATAATTCAGATTTACCCTCAGGCGGACTGAACCCCCTGGTGGGCCGGTTGCGGCCCGCGGGCCGTGCGTTTGACACGCCTGCTTTAGAAGGTGGTGGTGTAATTCAAAAAAGATTCAGCTGCACTCAGCGACGACCCAAACAGGTGAGATCCCAAAATATCCGACATGTCAGAGCAGGGTCCGTGTCTGAATAATGCAGAATGCAGGCAGAAGCAGGGATATAATGAGCTTCGACGGCCATGAAAGGACAAACATCCTCTCCGCTCCAATCTTTTGCCCCAATAGCGTGCACTGATCGTTACTATCTATATAAGCAGTCAAAGCTTAATTAAAAACGTCTTTTTTTTCTGGGTTCGGACCTGTTAATTCGTCAGGTGGGGTTTGGAAATGATGGCTACGTGTTGGGGCCGGGGTGGATTTTTTGGGCCTGAATGCAACTCTAGGGGGTGCTTAGCCCCCCAGTGCTGACAATGGCTCTTGGCTTGAACAACGCACCCCATGCTGTGGTCTGTGAGAAGTGCAGAAGCTTACAGCACCTGGTATTCCCAGGTGGCCTCCCATCCAGGTACTTTGTACTAACCAGACCCGACCCTGCTTATCTTCTGAGATCAGACGAGATCGGGCGTGTTCAGGGTGGTGTGGCCGCGAACGAGGAACTCAGTCACAAATAGGACTTTTAAAGGATCAGAACAAACTAAGACTACCGTATTTTCCGGAATATAGGTTGTGGCTTTTATAATTTTTGCATGCCCTGCGACCTATATTCAGGTGCGACCTGTTTATGGCTTTTTATAAAATAAGCTGATTTGTAATCATTTATTAACAAAAATTAAACTGAGACACACTCTTACAATAATGTCAGCTAACAAATATATTTTTTAGGTGTTTATCCTGCTAAAATTATTCATTTATTAAAGAAAAGTTCAGCTCAGACACATATTTGCTATAATTTTTATCAAACAAATAATTGTTTTTAAGTGTTAATCTTCTTAAAAGCCTTGCTGTGCGCTCCTGTGGCAGACATTTGCAGCAGAGCTAAACACGGTCCACGTTTTGACGTAGGTGCGACCTATATTCAGGTGCGACCTATACTGTATATGGATTTTTCCAATTCTTTGGCAATAATTGGACAATGCGACCTATATTCGGGTGCAACCTATATCCCAGAAAATACGGTAAACGTAAGCAACCAGAAGTTGCAACATATATTTACATATAAAACACACAAAACAAAGCACAACTTGCTTCAAGTATTAACTTTTAATTTAACCATTAAGCATACAATGTAATTACCGGTATGATAGAAAATGGAGGATTTACCTGCAGTTACTTTCATACAAATGAACATGTGGTACTTCCTGTTTATCATTGTCGTATTCAGCTACATTCATTCATTCATTCATTCATTCATTCAACCTTTATTTAGTCAGGTAAATCTTTTGAACCTCATGGGCTCATTTACGAAAGCGACCTGCTAAAACTAAAGAACAATGAACAGCAATGATAGAATTTCCTTAAAGCTGCAGTATGTAGCTTTTTTTATGAACATATTTCTTCACTCTGTCACTACCTCCTGACAGACTGATGTTAGCCAGGTAATCTCTGAAAAAAAAATATATATATATATTGTCCCCTTGCTTCTCCAGGTGGTAAATAAGCATTTCTAAAAAGAAAAGGTGACCCGCCATTTTCCAGCCAATAAAAACAGAGTTTGTAACCAGCCAATAAAAACAGAGCTTGAATTTGAATCAGCCAATAAAAACAGAGCTTGAATTTGAAATTCAACAGACCACAAGGGGGCAGAGCCACATATGGCTCTGAGGGGGAGGGATCAGAATGCTTTGCCTGTTGAAAATATTTCTAACTGCTGCAGTTCTACAGAAACTGCATACTGAACCTTTAAACAATAAACAAACAAACAATAAACAATAGAAAACAAAAAGAGAGAAAAAAACAAAAGATTTTTTTTTTTTTTTTTTAACAAAGTATCAAAAAACTAGCAAAACATTATAAGGTAGACGTATAAAATCAAAGACAGGAACAAATCTGCATTGGTTTTTGCCAGGATTCCAACAGATTCTGAAAACCATTTAGAGAAGTCAAGGTCGAGAGCTTCAGATCTTTTTGTAAGATATTCCATGAAGCAGGAGCGGAGTAGGAGAAGGCCCTTTTTCCAAGTTCAGTCCTCACTGACGGAACACTGCATAACGCGTGTCTGAATTGTATATTCTCCCCTGACGACGTTTAACCGTTTTTTTCTGATGATTTTTTTACAAAATGACAACGTTCTTTTACATTATTGTACATTTTACTAAAATGACACTGTTGTCGGATCAAAAATGTATGGAGCTCCTGCAGGTACGGCGGTTCACTCTGGGACAGATTGAGATCAATGATTGGTCAGTTGCTGAAAAGCTGGATTGATGGACAGGTGGCATTGAGGATCCGACCCGAGCAAAATAATCAGATTTTATTGGCCCGTTTGTGTCAATTTATTCCAAATTTATTCAATATTTTGGGGAATTTAAGGTTTGAGCTTCCTTACAAAAATCCTATTGATGATTTCTTTATTCAGGGGTGCAGAATTAAAATTTAGGGGTGCTCTAGCACCCCCCCAAAAAGAGGATAAAATGACCAGTGTTTAATAATCATTTTCTTTTCTTGGTTTTAATGTGTTTTACACTCAGATGTGAGGTCTGTAATGACTTTATTGCTACTGATCAGAGGAATGCCTCAAAAATATAGATGGGCTCAGACATTTTAGTGTTCTGGATTCACAACTCGTGTTAGGCAAACTTATGCAACTTATTACGTAAACAAGCGCTGAACGATTTAGAAAGAGAAATGATGAAACATATACAAAAACGTAGGAAGTGGGAAGTATTGTTATAATCGTATGCATTTTTCTTTCATGAATACTCAAAAAAAAGTTACCAGCTTTGCTTCTTTTGTGTATTTTGATCACGTTTTTATGGATCTTTGCGTTTTAGATTAGGATTAGTTCCTCTTTTGGTCATTATGTTGCGACCGGTCTGTGTTTCTAGTCTTTCAGTTGAGCTTTACTTACCTGGGTTTTCATTTTCTCTGTGCCATCTGTCTGTTCCTCATCCTCAGCTCCAGCCAATCTCCCAATTATCCTCGTCATCACATTCTGTGTCTTTTATCTTTTACACATCTGTGGTGCATTGATGGCTTCATACCACAGTCCGGATTGCTCCTGAGCTTTTGCACATGCTTCCTTTAGAGTTATTTTTAATAGAAGCTTTTCTTTTATTATAACAAAACCAATTTTAGTTGAGCTCATGGAGTCCCTCTGCATACTGTAGTAGGTCTGATCCACTAGACCAGGCAGCTTCAGAGGAGAGAGTAAAATACCTTTAAAAGCAAAGCTGGGCACCGCTAATTAAAAAATTAGTTCCACAATTTCTAAAACGCTTATTAATTTTTTTAGGTCCACAATTTCAAAAGCACAAATGTCTTATGAAAATTAGGGGAAGCTAATCTAATCCGCTATTTATATATTTCTATATTATATATATATATATTTATATATAGCCGGCAGCGTTATCAATATTGGCACTACACTGCCAACTGAAAAGTAACAAAAATGATCCTAAAAGGATGAAATTACAAAAATCAAAGGATTTATTTAATACTTTACGTACATATATTCTATTCGGCCACGAAATTAACAAAAAATAGAATGATCTTTTAATCCCTAAAACCACGTTTAAATCTCAAATACACGGGTGTGTCGCCACCGCATTTATACATAGTAACCCAAATACATGAAACTAACGACTCGCCGTCGAATGGTCGACACAAAACGCACAATAAAATCCTCCGGCCACGTTAATTTGGCTTGAAACAGCGGGGTTCTCTACGGATTTATCCATTAGTAACCCAGCACAACCAACAGGCAGACACAGCGTTAGCGTCTATAGGTAGTCAACAGATTTAATGAAAAGTAACTAAAATACATAAAAATAACGACTCACCGTCGCGTGGTCGACACAAAACCCTCAATAAAATCATCCGGCCACGTTAATTTGGCTTGAAACAGCGGGGTTCTCTACGGATTTATGAAGACACCGAGCGCAGCCAGCTAGCCACAGAAGCCCCTGAGTTCAACTCTGACCCGGAAGATGTAAAGATGGAATAGTCCATTTTTAGTAGGGGGATAAAGAAATCGACCGTTTTTTTATTGCGTATTTAATGAACGTTTTCATCGTAACTATAATTATTTTTATGTTAAATGTATATTAACAAGCAGGATCAATGTTAGTTATGTAGGTGACTGCACGGGGCGAGGCGGGGCCGGGGCCACTGCTGAAATGGGACCCCCAGGCATTTACCTACATGGTAGATCCGAGTCTGTTCTCAGCTCTGCCCCCCTCCCCCTCACACCCTTCCTCCTCTCTGCTGTTTACGGTGGGGAAAAAGGTAAAACAAGCAGCATAAGAGCTTGTAAATAAGTTTATTGGTTTTTACTGATAGATAATTAGTTATTAGCGGTACTGCATTTTAAATAAAAATAGCACAAATCCGCTTATGAATTATAAAAGTTAGTCAATTCACAAAAACGCTGACAAAAAGTTTAGGTCCACTGTAAGCGGATTAGCGCTTTAGCGCTCCCTAGCGGTCTGGCGCCCACCACTGTTTAAAAGCCAACAGAGCAGGCTCAAATAAGTAAAGCACTTACCGTAACTGAAGATAAAGACAAAGTGTTTGATGTTTTAGATCAGACATGGGAAGTAGAAAAAGTTGTTGTTTTTAAGGCTTTGAAGCTTCAGATTTAATATAACTACATTTGACTGTTATCATTATTCATACTGGGCGGTACGGTGGCACAGGAAGTAGAGCTGCTGCTCCTCAGAGAGAAGGAATGCTGGCTCAAATCCCGGCCCAGGATCTTTCTGGGTGGAGTTTGCATGTTCTCTCCGTGCATGAGTGGATTTTCTCCAGGTACAGGTAGTCCTCGACTTACGACGGTCTCAAGTTACAACGTTTCGCGGTTACGACGCATCTCCCATTAAAAAATAAATAAATAAATAAAATACTTTGCGTAACTCGGCTTTTCAAAATAAATTTTCAGTTTCTGGTTTTACGTATTAAAAATACTTTGCGTAACTCGGCTTTTCAAAATAAATTTTCAGTTTCTGGTTTTACGTATTAAACGTAGCGGCGGACGAATGCTACACATTACTCTCTAAAAAAGCTACGTCTGGTCCTCTGGACATTCAAAAAACAAAACAAAACTGCACTGTGAACCCTGTTTAACGTCGTAAACGGAACGGAATACGGCAGATGGACCGAGCTGGACGGCGGTTTTACGTCGTAAACGCAATAGAGAATACAGAGGAGGGACGGAACGGCTTCACCACAGCATCCCAGTAGGAAATTATCTATTTTTTCCTTTCATTATGGCTCCCAAATGTATGTGTTTTTTGATAATTATGTAGGGAACTGTGTTAGGATAGGCTAAGTGCTTGGTAAAATACTTATACTGTACGTATAAGGTGCAGTACGTACGTATGTTCTGACTTACGTCGAAATTCGGTTTACGACGCCGCGTAGGAACGGATCTCCGTCGTATGTCGAGGACTACCTGTACTCCGGTTTCCTCCCACAGACTAAAAACATGCATGTTAGGCTGATTGGCAACTCTAAATTGTCCCTAGATGTGAGCAAGAGAGTGAATGGTTGTTTGTCTCATTTGACTCCATGTGTCCCTGTGATGGACTGGAGACCTGTCCACCTCTTGCACAGTGAAAGCTGGACATGGGCACCAGTGACACCCCCCTCCCCCCCCCCCCCCGTGACCCAAAATGGATGAAGTGGGTAAAAGATATAATGGATGGATGAATGATTTGTGGAGATTCTAGTTTTTTTTGCAGCTCCTGGGTGACTGGGCGGAGCCAACCCCATCCTGCACTGGAGGAGGACTGAGCTGTATGTACTTGAGCTCCTGAGGGACAGCAGTTCAATGTTAGATCATTGAAGCCCTTGGGTACTTTGTGACAGCCATTGCTACAAATAATTCCTAGAGAATACCAGCCTGTGTTTGTCTTTGTCGACACCTGCTCCATTAGGTTGTCTACCCCCTGCGAATACTCACCTTCCTCAAGTCTCCTCGAGTCTGTCAGGAACCACTAACCTCTTCAGTCAGCCTGAGATCAATCCCACCTGTCGACACTGAAGCTGCTCTGCTGGTTTCCCTCCGCCACGCTCACCTGATCACTCACATGTACTCCTCTCCTCTGGAAGCGCCACGCTCCAAATTGACATGTTATCATAGAAAATCCTTGCTCCACAGATCCCCATACTTGCCTGACCACCCTTTTCTTGAAGATAATCCCCCCTCCAAGTAAATATCTCCATTTCACAATAAACTGTACTTACCTTTACAATCAAGTGGTGGATCCTCACCATCAGTTTGCTTATTCTGGGTTTAAAACCAGTCACTTCCTGATAATATTTACCAAACATCACCCGTCAGAAGGTGGGCGGTGAAGAGCTGCCATGTCAGAAAGTATCACTTCTGTAAAAATTTGATAAAAAAAAAATCCACAAGTGATGCAACGGGCTGGTCTTGTGACCAGAAGTGAAACTGATACCTGGAAATACAGAAATGTAAATAAACAGAAATATAAGACTGACGATCAGTTTCTGGGCCAGCACCGCCACTGGACGTTCTGGAGAATATATATATATATATANCATCTCCCATAAATAAAAATAAATAAAAATCTCTCTCTCTATATATATATATACAGTATATATACTGTATATATATATATATATATATTTTATTTATTTTTTTGAAAAATTTATTTTGAAAAGCCGAGTTATGCAATTTCTGGTTTTACGGGCGGAGGAATACAGAGGCAGAGACGTTACGTATGGACCGAGGTTGACTGCAGAACCAGCATGA
The DNA here is from genome assembly GCA_038048925.1 of Garcialebias charrua. Classification (NCBI taxonomy): domain Eukaryota; kingdom Metazoa; phylum Chordata; class Actinopteri; order Cyprinodontiformes; family Rivulidae; genus Garcialebias; species Garcialebias charrua. Next base: position 31,904 of record JBBPBX010017026.1, on the reverse strand, counting down.
AACAGTGGAAAAGTGCAGGCAGCTGCAGATCTTGGAGGAGCAACAAGCTAACATGCTAACAGACCTTAGCCTACTGTAAACGCTCTGGACTGAGGTTGACGGCGGTTTTACGATGTAAACGCAATAGAGAATACGGAGGAGGGACGGAGGAAGGCTTCACCAGCATCCCAGTAGGAAACTATTTTTTTCCCTTCATTATGGCTCCCAAATGTATGTGTTTTTTGATAATTATGTAGGGTACTGTGTTAGGATAGGCTAAGTGCTTGGTAAAATACAGTACTGTACATATAAGGTGAAATATTTACGTGTGTTCCGACTTACGTCGAAATTTGCTTTACGACGACGCGCAGGAACGGATCTCCGTCGTAAGTCGAGGACTACCTGTATATATAAAACCTGAGTCCAAAGCCAAGGTCGACCCGTACCGAATTAGGAGCGGGCCGGGCCACGACAATGTGCTGGATGGGCGGATCGGGTTGGTGTCGGGCTTTTAATTGCATCAGCGGATCAGCCGTGATCCAGTTGCGATCCCAAAGCAGACATGTCAGAGCAGGGTCCATGTCTGAATAATGCAGAATGCAGGCAGAAGCAGGGTTTTAACGCACCTGAACGGCCATGAAAGGACAAACACCCCCTCAGCTCCGATCTTCTTCCCCTTTTATTTAGCTGAATGTCCGCCAACCATTAATAACTATAA
>JBBPBX010017026.1:2676-25983 GCA_038048925.1 Garcialebias charrua | reverse complement strand
ACATGTGCTCATCAGAGAGAGACACAACAAACAGCTAAAATAAAGCAGCTGAAGGTTGTGTAGAGAGGACACAAAACAGCAAACAGCTAAAATAAAGCAGCTGAAGGTTACTGTTTTCATCAGAGAGAGGATGCAACACAACAAACAGCTAAAATAAAGCAGCTGAAGGTTGGTGTGTTCATCAGAGAGAGCACAACAAACAGCTAAAATAAAGCAGCTGAAGGTTGGTGTGTTCATCGGAGAGAGGACACAACACAACAAACAGCTAAAATAAAGCAGCTGAAGGTTGGTGTGTTCATCAGAGAGGACGCAACACAACAAACAGCTAAAATAAAGCAGCTGAAGGTTGGTGTGTTCATCAGAGAGGACGCAACACAACAAACAGCTAAAATAAAGCAGCTGAAGGTTGGTGTGTTCATCAGAGAGGACGCAACACAACAAACAGCTAAAATAAAGCAGCTGAAGGTTGGTGTGTTCATCAGAGAGGACGCAACACAACAAACAGCTAAAATAAAGCAGCTGAAGGTTGGTGTGTTCATCAGAGAGGACGCAACACAACAAACAGCTAAAATAAAGCAGCTGAAGGTTGGTGTGTTCATCAGAGAGGACGCAACACAACAAACAGCTAAAATAAAGCAGCTGAAGGTTGGTGTGTAGGCCTACATCAGAGAGAGGACACAACACAACAAACAGCTAAAATAAAGCAGCTGAAGGTTGGTGTGTTCATCAGAGAGGACGCAACACAACAAACAGCTAAAATAAAGCAGCTGAAGGTTGGTGTGTAGGCCTACATCAGAGAGAGGACGCAACACAAAAAACAGCTAAAATAAAGCAGCTGAAGGTTGGTGTGTTCATCAGAGTGAGGACACAACACAGCAAACGGCTAAAATAAAGCAGCTGAAGGTTGTGTGTTCATCAGAGAAGACGCAACACAACAGCTAAAAAAATGCAGCTGAAGGTATGTGTTCATCAGAGTGAGGATGCACCACAACAAACAGCTAAAATAAAACAGCTGAAGGTTGGTGTGCTCATCAGAGAAAAGATGCAACGCAACAGCTAAAATAAAGCAAGCAGCTGAAGGTTGGTGTGTTCATCAGAGAGAGAGAACGTAACACAACAGACAGCTAAAATAAAGCAGCTGAAGGTTGTGTGTTCATGAAACAGCTAAAATAAAGCAGGTTGGTGCACCAACCTTCAGCTGCTTTATTTTAGCTGTTTGTTGTGTTGCCTCTCCTGATGAGCACATGTGCTCATCAGAGAGAGACACAACAAACAGCTAAAATAAAGCAGCTGAAGGTTGTGTAGAGAGGACACAAAACAGCAAACAGCTAAAATAAAGCAGCTGAAGGTTACTGTTTTCATCAGAGAGAGGATGCAACACAACAAACAGCTAAAATAAAGCAGCTGAAGGTTGGTTTGTTCATCAGAGAGAGCACAACAAACAGCTAAAATAAAGCAGCTGAAGGTTGGTGTATTCATCGGAGAGAGGACACAACACAACAAACAGCTAAAATAAAGCAGCTGAAGGTTGGTGTGTTCATCGGAGAGAGGACACAACACAACAAACAGCTAAAATAAAGCAGCTGAAGGTTACTGTTTTCATCAGAGAGGACACAACACAACAAACAGCAAAAAAAATGCAGCTGAAGGTTACTGTTTTCATCAGAGAGGACACAACACAACAAACAGCTAAAATAAAGCAGCTGAAGGTTGTGAGTTCATCAGAGAGGACACAACACAACAAACAGCTAAAATAAAGCAGCTGAAGGTTGGTGTGTTCATCAGAGAGAGGACACAACACAACAAACAGCTAAAAAATGCAGCTGAAGGTTGTGAGTTCATCAGAGAGGATGCAACACAACAAACAGCTAATATAAAGCAGCTGAAGGTTGGTGTGTTTATCAGAGAGAGGATACAACACAACAAACAGCTAAAAAATGCAGCTGAAGGTTGGTGTGTTCATCAAAGAGGATGCAACACAAAAAACAGCTAATATAAAGCAGCTGAAGGTTGGTGTGTTTATCAGAGAGAGGATACAACACAACAAACAGCTAAAAAATGCAGCTGAAGGTTGCTGTTTTCATCAGAGAGAGGATGCAACACAACAAACAGCTAAAGCAGCTGAAGGTTGGTGTGTTCATCAGAGAGAGGACACAACACAACAAACAGCTAAAAAATGCAGCTGAAGGTTGGTGTGTTCATCAAAGAGGATGCAACACAAAAAACAACTAATATAAAGCAGCTGAAGGTTGGTGTGTTTATCAGAGAGAGGATACAACACAACAAACAGCTAAAAAATGCAGCTGAAGGTTGCTGTTTTCATCAGAGAGAGGATGCAACACAAAAAACAGCTAAAATAAAGCAGCTGAAGGTTGGTTCATCGGAGAGAGGACACAACACAACAAACAGCTAAAATAAAGCAGCTGCAGGTTGGTGTGTTCATCGGAGAGAGGACACAACACAACAAACAGCTAAAATAAAGCAGCTGAAGGTTACTGTTTTCATCAGAGGACACAACACAACAAACAGCAAAAAAAATGCAGCTGAAGGTTACTGTTTTCATCAGAGAGGAACACAACAAACAGCTAAAATAAAGCAGCTGAAGGTTGTGAGTTCATCAGAGAGAGGACACAACACAACAAACAGCTAAAAAATGCAGCTGAAGGTTGGTGTGTTCATCAAAGAGGATGAAATACAACAAACAGTTAATATAAAGCAGCTGAAGTTTGGTGTGTTTATCAGAGAGAGGATACAACACAACAAGCAGCTAAAAAATGCAGCTCAAGGTTGCTGTTTTCATCACAGAGGATGCAACACAACAAACAGCTAAAATAAAGCAGCTGAAGGTTGGTGTTCATCAAAGAGGATGCAACACAACAAACAGCTAAAAAAAATGCAGCTGAAGGTTGTGTGTTCATCAGAGAGAGGACACAACACAACAAACAGCTAAAATAAAGCAGCTGAAGGTTACTGTTTTCATCAGAGGACACAACACAACAAACAGCTAAAAATGCAGCTGAAGGTTACTGTTTTCATCAGAGAGGACACAACACAACAAACAGCTAAAATAAAGCAGCTGAAGGTTGTGAGTTCATCAGAGAGGACACAACACAACAAACAGCTAAAATAAAGCAGCTGAAGGTTGGTGTGTTCATCAGAGAGAGGACACAACACAACAAACAGCTAAAAAAATGCAGCTGAAGGTTGGTGTGTTCATCAAAGAGGATGCAACACAACAAACAGCTAATATAAACTTTATAAAGCAGCTGAAGGTTGGTGTGTTTATCAGAGAGAGGATACAACACAACAAACAGCTAAAAAATGCAGCTGAAGGTTGCTGTTTTCATCAGAGAGGATGCAACACAGCAAACAGCTAAAATAAAGCAGCTGAAGGTTGGTGTGTTCATCAAAGAGCATGCAACACAACAAACAGCTCAAATAAAGCAGCTGAACGTTGGTGTGCTCATCAGAGAGGATGCAACACAACAAACAGCTAAAATAAATCAGCTGAAGATTGGTGTGTTCATCGGAGAGATGATGCAACACAACAAACAGCTAAAATAAAGCAGCTGAAGGTTGGTGTGCTCATCAGAGAGGATGCAACACAACAAACAGCTAAAATAAAGCAGCTGAAGATTGGTGTGTTCATCGGAGAGATGATTCAACACAACAAACAGCTAAAATAAAGCAGCTGAACGTTGGTGTGTTCATCGGAGAGAGGATGCAACACAACAAACAGCTAAAATAAAGCAGCTGAACGTTGGTGTGTTCATCGGAGAGAGGATGCAACACAACAAACAGCTAAAATAAAGCAGCTGAAGGTTGGTGTGTTCATCAGAGAGAGGACACAACACAACAAACAGCTAAAAAAATGCAGCTGAAGGTTGGTGTGTTCATCAAAGAGGATGCAACACAACAAACAGCTAATATAAACTTTATAAAGCAGCTGAAGGTTGGTGTGTTTATCAGAGAGAGGATACAACACAACAAACAGCTAAAAAATGCAGCTGAAGGTTGCTGTTTTCATCAGAGAGGATGCAACACAGCAAACAGCTAAAATAAAGCAGCTGAAGGTTGGTGTGTTCATCAAAGAGCATGCAACACAACAAACAGCTCAAATAAAGCAGCTGAACGTTGGTGTGCTCATCAGAGAGGATGCAACACAACAAACAGCTAAAATAAATCAGCTGAAGATTGGTGTGTTCATCGGAGAGATGATGCAACACAACAAACAGCTAAAATAAAGCAGCTGAAGGTTGGTGTGCTCATCAGAGAGGATGCAACACAACAAACAGCTAAAATAAAGCAGCTGAAGATTGGTGTGTTCATCGGAGAGATGATTCAACACAACAAACAGCTAAAATAAAGCAGCTGAACGTTGGTGTGTTCATCGGAGAGAGGATGCAACACAACAAACAGCTAAAATAAAGCAGCTGAACGTTGGTGTGTTCATCGGAGAGAGGATGCAACACAACAAACAGCTAAAATAAATCAGCTGAAGGTTGGTGTGCTCATCAGAGAGGATGCAACACAACAAACAGCTAAAATAAAGCAGGAAGGTTGGTGTGTTCATCGGAGAGAGGATGCAACACAACAAACAGCTAAAATAAGCGAATGAACCACAGAGAAACCTCCAACAAACCAATCAGAAGCTACTGAACTCACTACTGATCAACCGATCATTAAAATGTCCGTCACAGCTGATTGACCTTAGAAAACACAAAGATGGCAATAGATACTGAAGTCTGTCTGTTTGTTTATGTTTATGTTTAATAAATTTGTTCATTTTTTTTTACAAAAGAAACAATACAAGACAATCCCATAAATGATAATGTACAAAATATAAAAAAATGAAAGGTAGCAGAAAGAAGAATAAATCTTATTATATCTGCCCCTTTTTTCCAACAATCAGATTAAACAATAATAATCTTCAACCAACAGTACAAAATGACTAACTCTTTCTAATTTTCTAACTAATACAATACACATTACGCTATTTCATTTTTTTTAACACATTCGTTTTGATCATTTTCTTAAATGTAAACATTGACTTGGCATTTTTAACTACATTCTCCAAGCCATTCCATAATCTAATTCCCTGGATTGAGGTAGAACGTCCCTTCAAACTAGTTCTGAATTGTGGTTTTACAAACATCTCTGTCCCCTTAAGATTATAACAACTTTGTCTTTTAACAAAATGCATTTGGATATTTAAAGGTAATGCATTATTTTGAGCCCTATACATAACTGATAAAATATTATAGTCTACCAAATCATGGAACTTCAATAACTTCAGTTGATGAAAATAATGTACTTGATGGATGACGGTAATGTTTTCTAGTGATAATTCTTACAGCTCTTTTCTGTAATAAATGTTTGCAAACCATCTTGTAAACCAGTGGGCAGATTTTTATTGAACGCTTCAGGAAGTGATTAAAACTGAATCAGCATCAGCCAGATGTCTTTAACTGTCACTTTAACACATATTTAACTAGTTGAGGTAGTAGCTGAGAATCATCCTCAGCACATATTCAGAGAACTAAACTTGACTCAACATTTTGGCTTACAAATTTGGCCTTAAATGTTAAAATTTAATACCATAGCAAAATATATCTTTACTCAACAGTGAAACTCCCAAAAAGCTGTAATTTTTGGATCAAACATTTAATATTTGAAGTCAACAGGCGGTGCAGTTGTTAGAGCCACTGCCTCTCAGTGGGTTGCAGGATTGAATCCCGGCCAAGAGCCTTTCTGGGCGGAGTTTGCATGTTCTCTCATTGCATGCATGGTTCACTTATCAGTCAGTCACTCGGTGCAACACTATTGCTATGGGAAATTGCACCCTCGCGCGATTACCTGAAGGAATACATTCACGCATTTACGGCAGGGGGCGTCAGCGTCACCCCAGAGGCCCCGCCCTCTGGGTACTTAAGACGCAGACGCCCATCCAAACGGTCTCTTTTGCCCTTCACCTCGCAAATACCTGAACTTCGTAGGACATCTCTGTTGTCACATCGCTCGACTAGAGGTGAGCTTGCTCCTTACGCTGAGCTTACAGAGAAATTTTCCTGCGTGTTGCTGGGCTGGCGAAAGCTAGTCCAGCATTTTTCTACTTACCTCGAAGCTTTTTTCTCTCTCCGCAGCTGCTTCGCTCGACGACGCTAACTGCATCACAACGTCTCCTGCTAACAAGTAGCAGGCTAGCCAGCGAAAGCAACATGACGGAGAGGACATCTTTGAACAAAAGAAAACTGGGAACAACCTAGACGCTTCTCGGACATGGCCCCCGAGAAGGGAAAACGGAAGACAAAGATTCCGAAGAAGACCAGCAAGATGGCGAGCCCTCGCTCGCACCCCTGCCCCAGCGACTACGGCTACTCCCTATCGGCGATGGACACTCACGAGGCCTGTCCCGTCTGCCTGGGTATTCTGCACATGAGAACAGCGCTGGAATCTCCCGACTCCTGCTCACACTGCTGTCGGATGCCGGCGGTCGTGAGAAAGCGTCGTGCAGACGCACTGACCAAAGCCATGGAAAAGGCTGCGGTGCGGGGGGCCGCAGGCCCAACAGAACCACTCGCTCCAGAACCAGAGCTCGAGAACACAGACCTGGAATGCAGCGTCAGGTCGGGGGAGGAAATGGTTTGGACACGTCGGTCCCGGTTGGGGACTCGACGCCCGAAGTATCTGACCAAGACGCCGAGTACGGTTACGAGGGGGAAAGTGTGAATTCCTCCCAGAACCTGGCACAAGTACTGCCGGAATCGGACGCGTCGGCCCCTGCTCTGTTCGAATTGTGCCACAGGGCCGCGGACACGCTACAGGTCGCGTGGCCAGACCCCACGCCTCACCAACAGGTTACGAGGCTGGCGGGAAATTATCTCTACGCGAGACAACAGCCAATGATGAGGCAAAGAATGCCCATCTTTCCAGACTTCCTGATGGAGCTCACGCGCACCTGGGCCGAACCCGGAGCTCCCATGACGCTGCCGCTCTCTCGGTTCTTGGATGTCGCGGGGATGGAGACAACAGGACTTGCCAGCGCCCCGCAGATAGAGGAGGCCCTGGCGGCTCATCTGGCTCCCGCTACAGCGGGTGCGAAGCCAGAACTGCCTAGCAAGGCCTGCCGCGCTTCGGAGAAACAGCTCGACAAGTGCTACCGGGCTCAGGGCTTTGCGGCTCTTGCAATGAACGCTTCAACCATGATGCAAGAGTACCTAGCAGAAAAGCTGCAGGAGCTCCAGGTAACAGCAAATGAACAGGCCGCAGAAGAGGCCCTGGAGGAGGCCCGCAGGGCCTCTGACTTTGTGCTCCGCATGATGGGGACAATAGCCATTGCACAGGGCAAGGCAATGGCGGAAATGGTTATCGCTCAGCGCCACCTGTGGATGACTTTAACGGACCTCCCGGAAGGCCAGAGGTCCCTTTTTCTTCAACACCCGATCGAGCCGACAGGTCTCTTCGGGGGAGCCCTGGAGCGCATCCAGGTCAAGCTGGAGCAGAGGCGTAAACAGGCGGATGCCCTCCGTGAGGGGCTGCCAAGGAAAAGTTTTGCCTCCCTCCCCCGGGGAGGCCATACGTCGCCTTCCGCAGAAGAGACCTGCTGGCGATGTAGAACCTTTTCAACGCCAGGCAGCTCGGCCTAGGACCTCTTCGATGAACCCAGGTGGGAAACAGATTCAGGCCTGATGAAGCAAGGCAAATCCATAATTTTACAGGTTTGCTCGCCCATGTGGTACGGGAACTGAACTCTCTGAGCCCAGACTTAGTTAGTAACACGTTACTAGGAGCTGGTGACATGTGTGTGCACTCTAAAAATGACTCATCTACTGTTTGTGTAATAAAAACAAGCACTGTTTCATCCATACACAAAAATAAAAGCACCAAAGCACAATCTGCCCTGGTTCTTGACTCGAGCACCATTTTTATGAAACACAGTTTTTTAGGTCAGACTATGAACCGCAGTAGGACGCACGAGTGCTGCCTGAAACGATCAGACCTCGTGAAGTCCTCTGTTGGGTAGGCCAGCTTGCTCGGGAGCACGCGAGAGGGGTCAAAGGCCAACCCTCCCACACACACACAAAATAAACTACAGATAAATGTTGGTTACGTACTGTAACCCCAGATTATATGAATGCAGGCGGAGCCCTTTAAGCCACGCCCTAGTGGGTTTACCCCTGCGCTTCGCGCCAATCACTGAAGACTTCTAGTCCACGCCCACCTGCCGTGGGCCCCGCCTCAGTCTGCTATTTATTCTGTTGCTAACCGAGAATCGGTTCCCAATAAGGTAAAAAAAATGTCACCAAAAAGAGCCAGGTAGGCCCAGGGGCTTAAAGGGCTCCGCCTACATTCATATAATCTGGGGTTACAGTACGTAACCAACGTTATATTTCATATAGGCAGAGCCCTTTAAGCCACGCCCTAGTGGGTTAAAGGCAGAGCAGGATATGGTCCATGCATCACTGGGTCTGACTGGAACCAAAACAACCTGGCAACCGCCACCCTTACTGAAGGTACTAGCAGGTGCGTAACCTGACACTGATGGTGAAACACAACATCAGAAGAAAAACAGAGTCAGAAGCAGGAACCACACGCTCGGCTGACTCAGCTGTACGGTATCGCCCATCAATAAAGACAGAAACGACTGTGTCATTTAATCAATAGTTTTAATGATAATGAAAGTTTTTACTCAGTTGCAACCCTGAGGACAGAATGTGTCAAAGAGGAGCTGGAGACATCTCACAGATAAAAACGGATGAATGGAGTTACTGACGACCAGGAAGCTGCAGAGCAGATATCCTGTACCGACAAACCATTGACCAAGGCAGTGGAAGCCGCCATTCCTCGAGTGGAATGAGCTTTAATGCCCTCGGGAGGCTGTAGCCCAACAGAACTGTAAGCCTGGGAGATGGCCTCACACAACCAATGCGACAACTGCTGAGGGGTCAAAGGTTGACCCTGAAAGCCTTCTCTGAAATGTACAAAGAGCTTATCAGATTTACGTATTGCGGCTGTGCGATCTACATAATATCTGAGAGCTCGAACCGGGCAAAGCAAGTGAAGTTGCTCCTCCTTTGGTTTAGAGTGAGGAGGAAGGCAAAAACCATCCAGTGTGATGATCCTGGACTTGAATGAAGACGTTATGACCTTAGGCATGAATGCTGGATTAGGCCTAAGTTCAGCAGAACTCCCATCTCCTTGTATTTTTAAGAATGAAGGAGAAACAGACAGTCCAGAAAGGTCACTTACTCTTTTAGCTGACGTAAGAGCCAACAACAGAGCCATTTTAAATGACAGGAACTTTAGTGGAACCTCATTTAGAGGCTCAAAAGGATCCTTGGTTAGTGCGTTCAACACAGTAACCAGGTCCCATTGAGGAGCCAAGGACCATGAAACTGGCCTAAGACGGCAAACACCCCTCAAAAAACGTTTCATTAGGGGATGATTAAATACGGTTCTATCATTAAACCCCTCATGACATGATGAAATTGCCGCAGCATATGTTTTAATGGTGCTGAAAGCCAAATTTCTGTCTAGCAATAGTTGTAGGAAAGATAAAATTGGACCCAGGTGACATGAACATGGGTCCAGATGTCTCTCCACACACCAACGCTGAAAGGCAGCCCATTTTGAAACATAAACAGCTATTGTAGACTGTGCACGTGAGCCCTGAATGGTACCAATGACATCTTTAGAGAAACCAAGGTTTTCTAAACGTTGTCGTTCAGCATCCAGGCCCACAGATGCTGACCTATCACCGGAGGGCTCGTTATTGCACCCCATGCCTGCAGGAGAGCGTCGTCTCTCCAAGGGAGTTTCCAGGAGCGGCCTGACAGCTGCTGCAGGACCGGAAACCATGGAGCGTTCACGCGCTCTGGAGCGATCAGAATGACTGGCACTCCCTCCTCTCGTACCCTTTCCAATAGTGTGGATAGCAGAGGAACAGGAGGGAAAGCATAACTCAACACCCTCGGCCACGGTTTGTGAGCAAACGCGTTCACCCCCAACGGGGGGTGTCGAGGGTACTCAAGGAGAAGAACTGGGGGCACTGTGAATTCTCTCGCGTCGCGAACAAGTCCACCTCGGCCCTCCCGAACCTGGACCAGATTTGAGACACCAGGTCCGGGTGTAACGTCCAATCTCTTTCCAGAGGCCCTCCTCTCGACATGATGTCGGCACCTCTGTTTAGCACACCTGGGATGTAAACAGCCCTCAGTGATCTGAGGTGAACGTGAGCCCAGCAAAGCAGCTCCCTGGCTGTTTTCAACAGCTGGGCTGAGCGAACCCGCCCTCGCGGTTTATGTAAGCTACGGCTGTTATGTTGTCCGTGTGCACGAGGACATCCTGGTGATGAAGCATGTGCACTAAGTGTTTCATAACTTTGTGAACTGTCAACAACTCCAACACGTTTATGTGGAGAGACGTGCCAGGTGGCCACGTCCCGCCCACTGTCTGAGACTGACATGTCCCCCCCCCAACCGGAAAGAGAGGCATCGGTAAAGACTGCCTTTCGTGACGTCACTTTGCCCAGGGAAACCTCCTCTGACAGGGTCCTAGGATTTCCCCAGAACTTCAGGTCTGTCCTCACAGACTGGGGGACCGTGAGTTGGTGCATTTTATGGCGTGCAGGGTCTATTCTCTGACGAATAAACCACCTCTGCAACTTCTGCATGTTCAATAAACCCAGTTTTACCACAGTGTGCTGCGGCCATCATCCCTAACAGCCGCATAATTGTGATCGCCGACACCGTGGTGCGCGGCTGAACGCGGTGGACGAGTGACGTCAGCGATTCTATTCTCTGGTTCGACAGAACCGCTTTCATTGTTATCGAGCATAAGTTGACACCCAGAAAAAGTATCTGTTGAGCTGGTGAAACAGCTTTTCTCCCAATTTATGGCGAAGCCTAAACTGGTCAGATGACTCACCAAAATCTCCGTCTGTGTTGCAACCTCCATCTTGGATCGAGACAGAAGCAACAGATCGTCTATGTAATACATGATTCGGAAGCCCTTCGAACGCAGCGGTTGTAACGCTGCTTCGATGACCTTCGTAAAAGTCTGCGGCGCAAGCGCGTATCCAAAAGGTAGGCGATTGAACTCGAAACAGGTTCCCTGAAAGGCAAACCTGAGGAACTTCCTGTGTTTGGGGACGATCGGTATATGGAAGTAAGCGTCTCTGAGATCGATTGATATGAACCAGTCCCCTGACGTCACGTCCTCGAGGACGCGCTTCAACGTTAACATATGAAAGGGACGTTTCATAATGTAGTCGTTGAAAAAAGACAGGTCTAAAATTGGCCTGAGACCTGATTTCTTTGGAACAAGAAAATATTTTGAATAAAACCCGTTCATTTCCTCGTTAGGAGGGACCCCGGAAATGACGTGTTTCGCCAAAAGTTCCTGTAGTTCCAAACTTAGCGCCGCCCCTTGTGCAGGAGAGGAGAGTTTTGTCTCCAAAACTCAGTTGAATCTGGGTGGCGTCATCGCAAACTGTAGAGTGTAACCGTCGCGAACCAGACGCCTTAACCACTTGTTCAGAGTGCAAGATTGTAGCCAATTTGCTCTGTGATCTGTCAGGGGGGCAGCCATCTTGTTCTGCCGCCTGAGTAGACATAATTTGTCCTCTTCCGCCGCCAAGTGGACAGAGTCCGCGTTGGCCCAAGGGAGGCCGATCTGAAAAGGGACGTTTACTGCACGCCGCCTCACGGGTGCAGCACTGACACACGTTTGACTCATGTGAACATGAGAAACGTCTTTTTTGAGACGGGTCAGTGATATTACCTGTTGCTTGAGTTGTTGTAGAAAAAGACAGAAATGTCCTGGTTGGAACTAAATTGTTCAGGCCAGGCTCATGAGTAGTGCTTTAACAGATTAACCGAGTTTTCGACAGATCGAGTGCTTTGACTTCTATCGAGGCTTTTTTGTCCAACTCGGGTACCCGTAGTGACGTCATCACGTTGCAGTAAGGTCTGTACGTCACATCACGTGATAAAAACAGAGCGCTGGGTAGCTTTTAGCTTTTAGTAGACGCTACAAAATGGATTCCTTTGTGCGCACGGATGTATGGAGCTGGTCCAGTCTTGTCAAAAAGGTAAAACAGTTTATAATTTTATAAATTGCTATGAACACCGTAGTAGATTGTGACAGCAGAGGGCAGTGTTGCAATGCAGGTCCCATATATAACACGGCCGAAACGGCTTCATCTCTCTCGTTTCACAAAGAAAAATAAACAAATATTCATCTCTCTAGAGCTATTAAAAATCTATAAACACAATCTCTAAAAGTAAACCTAAATTGCACAGCACTGCAGCCGGTGATACGGTGTGGCTGTGGCCCCATTTGTTTTTTAAGTTTCGGTTTTCAGCCCCTTACTTTCACTTTTAAAATTAATAATAATAACTAATAGTTTTGTTTTTCCTGTGACTTATCTGCAGTATGATAAATGATAGGAGCATAATAAATGCTCCCAATGTTTTGTTGGTCTTTTTTTTTCTTTTTGTAAAGACGTTTTTTATGCATTTATATTTATTTATTTATTTTTCATCATAAGACACTGTGACGTCATCGGCTACTCGAGCGTCGTTCAAGTTTTTTTATGTTAATGTCGAGGTTAAAAATTATGTACTCGTTCAACCCCTACTCATGAGTCATGACAATTAACTGTGTTAACAAGTGCAGATGTTTGTCTGACATGACTGTGCAGTGCATCGCCCTGTGCCTGCAGATAGTCACGTACACATGCCCCCGTCTTCGTACGGGGAGGCGGGGCTGGAGTGGTCACCGGGGGAACATCGAAACCACTTGAAGCTCGGCTTTGTGCGAAAGAATGTGCTTTGTTTGTATCGCACGAACCTGGAGATGCGTTCACGGACCTCGGAAAAGAGGAAACCAGCGTGTCTGAATAAAAAACACTGTTTTCAAAGACAGATTCTTTATTTTCAGAAGCCAAAACATTGCAGAACACATCCCTTGCACACCGTCATTTTTTCATCATGTCCCGCTTTGCACCCTGGTGCTGGCTGGACCATGAGGTCTGCTGGCTACCCCTGCCTCTGGAGCTCCCGACCCGCTGGTAATAGGGAGCTGGGTGTCCTCTGGATGGAGCTGTTGTGTGCGGCACAGCGAAGGTCTGTGACGGGGATGAAAGTCTCTGCACGCTGCGGTACGCCTTGCTCTGCTCCCTAGGGTGCATTGGACCGTGTGAAGCTCGAGGGTCTGCCCGCGGCGGAGCAGCGTGTTTCCTCACCTGCTTGAGTACGTCCGTGGACGAGCGCAGCTGCTCGAACACAGCCTGGTAGTGTTCGCCGAACAGACCCAGCGTGGAAATCGGCCCCTCCAGGAGCTGCCTCTTGACCTCATCTGTGATGGTGGGACACAGCTTGAGCCACACCTGACGTTGGAGCAGCGTAGCCCACGCTGTGATCCACGCAGAGCAGGTCGCCAGTGCCCCGCACAGGTTGGTGATGGCATCCAGAGCCGCTCCTGCTTTCTCGTGCGTCGGCTCCCGCCCGACTCCGAGGACTTAGACTTAGACTTAGATCCTCCCGCGCTCGAGAGCGCATTGGGCGGCAAGCTGTTTCCATTGATCTCTATCCTTGGCGATCATCTCCACCGTGCTCGGGTCGAAGCCCTGTACCTTCAGGTCTTTCTCAAAGGATCGTCTCCACGTCAGTTTGGGTCTGCCTCTCTTTCTGTTTCCTTGTGGTTTCCAATTGAAGGCAATCTTTGGTAGTCTCTGTGCTTCCATTCTCAGTACATGTCCTGCAAACTTGAGCTTCCTTAGCTTAATTGTTTGGCTCATGGGTATGGTATGTGTCCTACGATAGACTTCTGCGTTTGTAATCCGATCTAGGTATGTAATCTTCAGTATCTTTCGCAGGCATCTTTGTTGGAATGCATCCAATTTCTTGGCCATCTTTACTGACATCTTCCACGTCTCACTGGCATACAAGGCTGTGGGGATAACCACTGCTTGCAGTAGTCTGACCTTAAGATTCGTGGATATGGATTTACTTGCCCATATTGATTGCAGTCTTCTGAATGTTGATGCTGCCTTACCGATGCGGGTGGTAATATCTGCATCTACGTTGCCATCGTCAGTTATGACACTTCCAAGGTAGACAAATTTCTGTACCTTCTCAGCAGACGATTGATCTATTGTTATCTGTATGTTTGGTTCTGTGTGCCCAACTTGCATAACCTTTGTTTTTCCTTCGTTTATTTTCAAACCAATCCTTTTAGCGTTTTCTTGTAGGGCTTGCGTCATATCTTGAAGCACTGGTTGAGTGTTTGCCAGTAGGACTATATCGTCTGCAAAGTCTAGATCCGTTAAGTTCTCATTTGTCGTCCATTTTATTCCAAAATTTGTTTTGCACATGGCTATTCTCATTACATAGTCTATGGCGAGGAGGAACAAGAATGGAGATAGTGGGCAACCCTGTCTCACTCCAGTGAGTATTTCAAAGTAATCTGTGGTGCCTGCTTCTACCTTCACACAGCAGCTGGCACCATCATACAAATTTTGGAAGATCTCTACATACATCTCGGGTATACCATAGCTTCGCACAATGTCCCACAAGCTTATTCTGTGTATGCTATCAAATGCTTTTTGGAAATCGATGAAATTCATAGCTATAGGTTTTTGGAACTCTATGCATTGCTCTATGATGTTTCTTAGCACGAAAATCTGGTCACTGCATGATCTGTTGGGACGGAATCCCGCTTGTTCTTCTCTAAGTTCTTTGTCAACGGCGTCTCTTAGTCTGTTTAACAGCACCGCACAGAATAGTTTCCCTGGTACCGAAAGTAGCGTTATTCCTCTCCAGTTTCCGCATTCGCTTAGGTCTCCTTTCTTTGGTATCTTTATTATGGTTCCTTTTCTCCATTCTGTGGGTGTTGTTTTCTTGTTCCAGCATGCGTTATATAGGTCCGTCAACTTCTCTACCATTGCCTCACCGCTATGTTTAAGCAATTCTGCCGATATATTGTCGTTTCCTGGTGATTTGTTGTTTTTAAGTTTGTTGATTGCTTTTGTGACCTCTTCTTTTTGAATTTGCCCTGTATTTACTTCTAGGTGTTGTTTTGTGTACTTGTCTGTAAATGTAAGAGGTTGTGCTGGTTCAGGCTGGTTCAGTGTTTCCTGGAAATGTTCTACCCAGCGGGCATTTCTTTCTATTTCTGTCTTTATCATTTTTCCGTTTTTGTCTTTGATTGGTACTTCGCCACTGTTTCCCGTGCCTCCTAGGTCTCTGGCTATGCGAAACAGTGTCCTGGTATTGTTTTCATCTGCAGCCTTTTGGGCTTCTTTGCATTTATCTTCTAACCAGATCTTTTTATCTTCCTTGCAGCTTTTTTTAACTTGTTTGTTCAACTGTCTATATTTCTCCTTGGCCTCATTCCTTCCATCCACCATTTGTATCTGATCTCTGTGTTGTTTAGCTTCTCTTCGCTGGTCAATCAGGTTCCATGTTTTTGGTCTAATCCATCTTTCTTTTCTAGTTCCCCTTCTCCAGCCGATAGTTGCCTCTGCTGCTTGCTGCACTGCTTCTTGGAAGCATTGCCATTTTTCTTCGATATCATTCTCATCCTGTAGTACCTGGAATCTGTTTGTTGTTTCAATTTCTAGTTTATCTGACCACTCTTTGTCTTTGAGCTTTGCTGTGTCGTAGATCAGCGAGGAGCGCAATGTTATTTACTACGGCATCGACCTGAGAAGCACACTTGTGGATGCGGTCCTGCATCTTTGTAGAGAACTCATCTGCAGGTGTGGGTGGTGTCGCGGGTTTTCACACAATTTTCGTGGCTTTTAGGCCAAAAACCGCGGACAAACTTTGCTCCAGTGGTGGAACCGGGGGGAAGGTCTGGTCCGTCAGTCCCTGGACCTTTGTCACCGGCACAAATGAGGAGACAGGCGCCCTCATTTTTAGCGGTTCACATCCTTCAGCCTGCAGCAGAGAGAGGATGTCGGGACGCACGGCCAGATTATCTGCGCCTGGTTCAGAGGCTTCGTAGCGAACCGTCCCGCCAGGAGTGGTGTCGCAGACGTCTGTGTGGTGCATTCAGGGACCGTCATGCCGCACGTACCCGCTCCCCACCTGATGATGTCCGGCAGCGCGTTTGGCCAAGTTGAAGAGAGGACCTGGCTCGACCGTGTCGGGGTCCGTTAGTCCTGCGCCCTCAGGAGACGGTGCCCTGCTGTTGCACAACACCACATCAAAGAGCTGGCGGGTCACTGGATCGTGGTCCACTGACGGGCAAGCTGGTATCTGGGTGGATGTGGCGGCCATGCCGACCACGGCTGCTCCCTCGATGGGGGGTATTGTCGGTTCCACGCACTTCAAAAGAAGTAGGGCAACACGACTACTAGCGTCTTCCTGCTGGGGAATGAAGGGTGAGACCGGTCCCGAACCCCCAGCGGGGGAGAGACCGGCCTCGCTAGCTACTCGCGTGAACGCGTAGTCCGTCTCCTCCAAGAGCCACAGAGGGGGCGGAGCGACCACCATCGGCCGAGCCTCCGCTGCCGTCCGGGCAGTGAGGTCGAACCGGCGTTGCCTCTCGTCCTGAGGCAGGTGCTGGCAGGAGGGACACTCAGGAATCTGGACCATCGCCTCTTGCGTATGTTCAAATCCGAGACACATCTCGCAGCCAAGATTCAAGTCAGCCTGCAGCATGAAGCCGATCTTGCATCCTGGGCACTTCTTGATGGATCTTCTGGTATCCATGAGTAGTAGAAATCTTCTCAATCGGCGTGCAAATTTTTTGGGAGCCGATTCTCGGTCAGCAACAGAATAAATAGCAGACCGAGGCGGAGCCCACGGCAATTGGGCGTGGACTAGAAGTCTTCAGTGATTGGTGCGAAGCGCAGGGGTAAACCCACTAGGACGTGGCTTAAAGGGCGACAGCCTGCATGAAATATAACATGCCTTCCAGGCTCGCGATACATGCACAGGCCTGGAGGGCGTGTCTGCCAAACGAATGGATCATGTTGACAGTACGTCATGGGCTCAGGCTGCAGTTCCTCAAAGGTCCTTCCCCCTTCACGGGGGTGCTGCAGTCGAACATTAACCCAGCATGCGCACATGTGCTGAGGGAGGAAGTATCAACAATGCTACAGAAAGGAGTAATAAGTGTTGTCCCAAAACACAAACTCCGCTCCAGTCACTACAGCAAGTACTTCCTGGTGCCCAAAAGAGATCAGTCCCTAAGGCCGATCCTCGATCTCAGGACGCTGAACAAGAGAATAAGAACGTTTAAGTTCAAGATGCTCACACTGAGGCAGGTCCTCCAGTCTGTGAGACCAGGAGACTACGCATGTACAATGGATTTAAAGGACGTCTATTTCCACGTGGGCATGTGGAGGAGGCACAGAAAATACCTCCGCTTTGCATTCGAAGGAAAAGCATACAAATTCAAGGCTTTACCCTTCGGTTTAAAGACTGCTCCACGTACATTTACAAAATGTCTGGACGTAGCGCTGGCCCCTCTCAGGAATCAAGGGGTCAGAATTATGAATTACCTGGATGACTTCCTGATTCTGGCCGGAAGCAGAATGCAGGCTCATTCGCACTCCCAGAAGGTGATCTCTCACCTGGAGGCTCTTGGTTTTGTCATAAACCTTCAGAAGAGCGACCTGACTCCATCACGGGTTACCGTATTTCTGGGAGTACAGGTCGACACCATCCGGTACAGAGCATGGCTCTCGGAGGAACGCATTTCCTCAATTCGCCACTGCCTGGCAAAGTTTACTCTGAATCAGCGGATCCCCCTGAAAACATGCCAATGCCTTTTAGGCCTCTTGGCAGCGGCCATACACTGTGTGCCACATGCATTGTTGAAAATGCGGGCCTTACAAATATGGCTAAACCAACAAACACAACCTGCCCCGTTTAGGCGAGCAGGAAAAGTTTGGATCGGCTCAGAGTGCCTGAGGACCTTAGAACCATGGAGAGACTTGTCCGTGTTCATGGATGGAGTCCCCTTGGGACGGGTGTCATCCCTTGTGGTCATCACAATGGATGCCTCTAAAATAGGATGGGGGGCAGTCTGCAGAAACCAGAATCCCGAGGCCTTTGGAAAGAGCAGGAAGCGAGATTGCACATCAACTTCCTGGAACTTTTGGCCGTGTTCCTGTCAATAACATAGTTTTTGGCAAAGGTCTGATTGCAGGGCAGCATGTCCTAGTAAAATCAGATCAACAGGGAAGGAGGGACAAGATCCCGAGCTCTCCTCGGTCTGACACAAAGGCTGCTCACGTGGTGTACCCCGAGAATATTGTCGCTCAGGGCGACTCATATTCCGGACGAACTGAACTACGGAGCGGATGCCCTCTCAAGAGGGCCTCTCTTGGCATCGGAATGGAGGCTGAGCCCACAGGTCGTGGATCAGGTCTGGTCACGATTTGGAAGAGCCTCTGTAGACCTGTTTGCGTGCAGGGCCAGCTCACAATGCGACCTCTATTTCTCTCTGAAAGAAACAGATGCACCATTGGGAATGGATGCTTTGGCCCATGACTGGCCAGCAGGGGTGCTGTATTACGCTTTTCCACCTGTCCCTCTGATCCAGGTGACGCTGGAGCGTGTACGCAAGGGAGCCTCTCCCTGATTCTAATAGCCCCCAGGTGGCCACAGAAACCATGGTTCCCGGAATTAATCTCAATGCTGTCGGGGACACCATGGCAGCTTCCCTCTCACAAGGACCTACTGACTCAGGCACATGGGCAGCTTCTCCACCCACGTCCGGAGTTGTGGCAGCTTTCAGCCTGGCCACTGAAGGGAACAGGCTAAAGACCTAAGGCCTGGCTGCTTCTCCTTTAAAAAAAAAAAAGGGGGGGGGGGGAAACAACATCAGTAGGGGAAACCCTGTGTGTATAACTGACTTGCCCCTGAGAGGTCAAAGGTCATCCTGTGTACAAAACTTGTTTTATACCTAAATGATGCCATTTGAAGTGTCAATGGCTTAATGGGTTTTTTGCCTCTTTTACCTTTTCCTCCTCCTTCCTAGTTTGTCTGGGAAAGTAGGAGATGGTGAACAATTGTATCAGTGGAGCACGCCTGTGCTGCCTCTATATGAGGTTCCTCCAGTATGTCTAGTGGTAACATCAGGTTGATGTTTCTGCATGTGACGCTCTTTTCCCGGCGGTGCCCTCTACATACGCTGTAGAGAGCGGCTGAGAGATGCCCATTGTATAAAGGCAGAAGTTCTCACAAGCATGCATTTTACTGAGCATTTCAAGGGCGTGAATGAATTACGTTCCTATAGCAATAGTGTTGCACCGAGTGACTGACTGATAAGGGA
Organism: Garcialebias charrua; assembly: GCA_038048925.1. Classification (NCBI taxonomy): domain Eukaryota; kingdom Metazoa; phylum Chordata; class Actinopteri; order Cyprinodontiformes; family Rivulidae; genus Garcialebias; species Garcialebias charrua. The sequence continues at coordinate 6,690 of JBBPBX010017026.1, read as the reverse complement.
ACTGAAAGTTATGCACCATAACTCATGTTCCCTGAAGGAGGGAACGAGGTGCAACACAGTTGGCCCTTTTCAATGCTGAAGCTCGGTGAAGTGCACTTGGAGACCGTTTGGATGGGCGTCCGCGTCTTAAGTACCCAGAGGGCGGGGCCTCTGGGGTGACGCTGACGCCCCCTGCCGTAAAGGCGTGAATGTATTCCTTCAGGTAATCGCGCAGGAGCGCAATTTCCCATAGCAATAGTGTTGCACCTCGTTCCCTCCTTCAGGGAACATGAGTTATGGTGCATAACTTTCAGGTTTTCTCCGGGTACTTCGGTTTCCTACCAACGGACCAAAAACATGCATGTTAGACTGATTGGTAACTCTAAATTGTCTCTAGATGTGAATGGTTGTTTGTCTTGTTTGACTCTATGTGTCCCTGTGATGGACTGGAGACATGTCCAGGTTGTGACTGCAGGATATGGACACCAGTGACCCCACGATCCAGATGAGTAAAGATGATGGATGAATCGAAGTCAACACAAATTCTAAACTAGTAGCTGAGCTGAGAGTCATCCACAGCTCACAATAATTTAGTTTTGTATTTTTAATTCCCTTGTGAGGCACTCGATCACTACACCTTCTAATCATGATGATCAGATCATTCGCTCTGAGGTTGGAAGGAAAATAAATCGAGCATTTTAGCAACTTCCTAACTTTTAAAACATTTGTTTTGTTTCACTTCATTGTATTTTTCACCCTGAAAGAGAGAACATTTTGTTGCCCAAAGAAAAGGTCAAGGAGGTCACTGATGTTGCTCCACTGCAAACATGGTGGATGTCCAGTTTGAGGTGCAGGTTAAGATGATGTTTGACCTGGTGTGGACCAAAGGTCAGGACTTTGTGGAGTTTCAAGGAGGCCGAATGGTGCATGGACAGACGGAGATGAATTTATGAGGAGATATGGTATAAAATACCAAAACAAATGTTTCTTATCTGTTAAGATGGTTAGCATCATTATGCTATCTTTGCATTTGTCTCCAACTTCCGAGATCCATATTATTCCCATTATTATTATTAATAAAATAATAATAATAACAATGATAATAATAGTAATATCAATAATAAACATTTATTTCTATAGCATCTTCCAACAACACCTTGCATTGACCAAAGTGCTTTGCAAGTTAAAACAAATAAAAACAGGTCACAATAAATCAATGCAAATTAAAAACACAGCCACACTAAAAGAAGGTAAAAGAGATATACTGTATATATAAAAAATGCGAAATACTAAAAGTTAAACATTAAAAGCCCTTTTAAAGGTCTCTCTTGAAAATGAGTTATTGTGGCTCAATGAGACTACCTGGATAAATAAAGGGTAAATGGAAAAAAAAAAAAAAAGGTTTTCAGTTTGGCTTTGAACAGAACCAGAATGTTTTTATGTTTTAATCAAACCCATAAAAAATTTAAAAAAATAAAAAATAAACATCAAAACCACCAACAATACTTTTTCCAGTGCAACTGTGAACACTTCATATTCAATGCAAAGTACAAGACACATCATTTAAAAATGTGATAGAAATGAACAGTTTTAATGTAAATTTCTGAAAACAGTGTAAAACTTGGCCATAAAAGTTGTAAATATTTCACTTTTTTTTTTACATTAGTCTTTCAATAGTCAATTAAACAAAATACATAAAGTGACTGTCTGAAACATTTAGAGATCTTAGTTGAAGTTCAAGAATCTTTATTATTCCCGAGGGCAATAGGCACACAATCCATTGAGACATTAAAATACTACAGAAATCATCACTGTTCACTGACGAGCTTGATCGCTGCAGGCATAAATGAGCTTTTCAGTCTGTTTGTTCTACATCTGGGCAGCAGATACCTGCGTCCAGATGGAAGCAACCTGAACTCACCATGGAGAGGGTGATCAGGATCTGCCAGAGTCAGCCTGGCCTTGTTCACTGACCTCATCTTGTGTAGGTCAGTGAGGTTCTGTAGCGCTGTGCCAGCAGTTTTGCTGCACATCCTGACAATCCCTGAGAGTTTGTTCCTGTTTTTGCAAGTATAAAGTCCAAACCAACAGATGAAACTGAAAGTTAAAAGTGACTCAATAAAATATTTGCATAAAAGTTGAATCAACATTAAAACCACAGAGCTTCAGATATACATGCTCTGGTGGGCCTTTTTACAAAGTGGGGGTCAAAGTTCAGTTTGTCATCAAGAGCAGTTCCCAGATCTTTTATAATGATGCACCATCTCAACTGTGGAGGACGGAATGGGACAAAGTTAAATAAATAAATACAGGTAGTCCCCGACTTAAAGCTCCACTGACATCATCTTTTAACTTTCCATAAAATGGCACAACATATATCTATATTAAGATTGACCTCTGATCGTTTTTGCTAAAACAATGTGAAATGAATGAAAATTCCTCTCAAAAACAAGTTTAAAATTAGCGCCTTTTTTTTCACACGATAAATACGGGGTTTCCCGTCGCGCGATTATGACGTCACTTCCAGACTCGCGTCAACTGCGCTCCTTGTTTACAATGTCAAGATACAAACGTGATCCGTCCAATTTAGCCATTTGTGTGTATATATTATATGCAGTATACTGTATATTAAGACAATGGGTCAAACTAATGTCTTCAGACTCCACCACCTCCTCGTCCACGCTCCTGGATGTCCAGGTGTTGTAGGTCTGGACGCAGGGGACATCTGGGTCCATTATGGGCTGAATGCTGCATCCACTTTGTCACTTCCCTCATCAGAACCACAGAAAATCAACAGATTTACATCAAAGAATATTGTTGAGTACTATTCTTTTTGTTGATGCAATCTTACCTGCTGTGATGTGAAAGTCTGGGTTACTAGTGGTTCAACAGGAAGAGCCTCAGGTGATGGACTGGAGACCTGGAAACCTGAAAACACAAACAAAATAAAATAAAAGAATAATATATTTAACAGATATTTTAAAAGGGACTAATTTTTTAAACTATAAATTAATGTTGAATAATTATTAGAAACATTAACTAATATATTACCATTTCAGTGCTGTGAAAACGATTTACATGCTGTAGAATTCCTTCTGCCTCTCAACTATCAGCTGCTGTGTCCTCACAGAGCTGCTGCACTTCCTGAAGTGAAAAGTCTCCAAAAACCAGCAGGAGCTGAAAAAAAATTATAACCTGCTGTTTACTGGAAATAACTTTGGCTTCTCTGAAGACAAACCGCTAAAATATAAAGTTTTAAATGGCTAAATTGGACGGATCGCGTTTGTATCTTGTCCATTGTAAACAAGGAGCGCAGTTGACGCGAGTCTGGGAGTGACGTCATAATCGCGCGACGGGAAACCCCGTATTTATCGTGTGAAAAAAAAGGCGCTAATTTTAAACTGTTTTTGAGAGGAATTTTAATTAATTTCACATTGTTTTAGCAAAAACGATCAGAGGTCAATCTTAATATATATATATGTTGTGCCATTTTATGGAAAGTTAAAAGATGATGTCAGTGGAGCTTTAAGACAGAATTCCGTTCCTACATGGCGTCGTAAAGCGAATTTCGACGTAACTCGAAACATACGTCCAAACTGCACCTTATACGTACAGTACTGTATTTTACCAAGCACGTAGCCTATCCTAACACAGTACCCTACATAATTATCAAAAAACACATACATTTCAGAGCCATAATGAAGTGAAAAAAGAGGTAATTTCCTACTCTGGAATGCTGGTGAAGCCATTTCCTCTGTTTCTCCCTCCCTCCTCCGGATTCTCCATTCGTTTACGTTGTAAAACCGCCGTCCATAAAACAGCTACTTTTCCACAGCTGCTGCCTGTCCAGCTTGCTCCAACAAGTTTTGTTTTGTTTTTTTGAATGTCCAGAGGACAAGACTTAGCTTTTTTAGAGAGTACAGGCAGCTAGCCTCCACAGCTAGCAAAACCGGAAATCGGAAACTGCGTGAATCGGCTTCAAAATAAAAAAATTCAAAATAGCCTATATATATATATATATATATTTATATATTT
>JBBPBX010017025.1:5548-34745 GCA_038048925.1 Garcialebias charrua | reverse complement strand
ATGAGTCCTTGAGTTACGTTCCTATGCACTGCGACCCCCGTGACCCAAAATGGATGAAGGGGGTAAAGATAATGGATGGATGGAATCACATTTGAAAAAAAAAAAAATTGCATTGAGAAAATGGAATTACATTTTTTTTGTGTATGCATATATGATCATTTTCTTTTGCTGTTTGGAATTTATCTGTGAGTTGATGAAAACCAATGCAACTACAGTACATGTATTTTGTATTAAAAGACATTTGTAAGAGAAAAGGATGTTGCCTTGAAAATTCTGCTACAGATTTTTTGAGCAAACTCAAGGTGATGGTTTAAAAAAAAAAAATAATAATCTGAATGTACCTTATTTCACTGACTAAATATTACTGCTGCTACAAATGTTTAATCCTCAATGTATGGAGTTTATAAGAGATCTACTTTTAAACCCAAATAAAAAGATAGTTTGGAAAAAATGTGAGGAAAACTCTCAGGTATTATCACGCCACATTTTAGCTCAATACTTGTAAAAATGACTCAGTTATAGCCATTTTTGTGTTAGCTAAATTTGATTAGCTGTGGCGACCATCTTAAATCAGGTGGGCTCCAAAATATAATCAGATGTAGAACTCCAGTCTATGATTATTTTCTGACGATTAAAGAAAAAAAAAATCTGTATACCGTAGTGGTTCACGAGATATTTTGCTAACAGACAGACAGGGTTGACGCCAAAGTTGTAAGCAAAGATCTTGTCTGATCTGTTAGTGCTCTGAGTATGATTTGTGGATGATGCTCTCTGAACTACCACATCAAGTTCAGCTAGTTGTGGATAATCATCCAATGATTGCTTTAAGAGTTTTATTTAAATCTGTCCAACAGTTTGAGAGATATTTTACTTACAGACAGACATTTCCATTACTCATCTTTTCAAGATGTAATGCAACAGAAGCATCTCTAACAGCAGTAGATTATTCTGACTTTCATCTCCTGATGAGATGAAAACTGATCCAAAACGTCACATAAAGTTTATTTTCAGGTCATCTGGAAACAAGCAGCGTCCAGGAGGCCACATGTGGAAACTCCTCAGCTCACAGGCTTCCAGCAACATCTCATGGCAAATCCATTTTCCATGTCAAGAGCAGCTTTTTCCTGTCGTTCATTTTTGATAAGTCCGTCAGCCTTTTAGAGTGAAAATGAAGCAGTCCACAGTGAGCAGAGTTACGTCAGCTTGACTGGATGACAAGCTGAAGAAAACAAGAAGCTTAATGTTCCTCTGAGATGAGACAGTTTTCACAGCTCAACCTGTTCAGGACTTGCAAAGAAACGATGCATTTTCTCTGAACGTGCGTTCCGAGTGCTGAAAAACTGCCGAAAAGTGCTGAAGAAGCTGAAACTGGAGAGAAGCAGAACACTAGCTGAAAGCTAAAAGATGAAAATACTAGTGAAAATAGTAAAGATGTAAAAGGCCAGCTAAAAGCTAGGAAAAAAACACTAGCAAAAATGCTAGCTAAATGTAACAAAATGATATATATAAAATTATGAAAACGCTAGCTAAACAAAAACTAAAAGAAGTAAAACATTAGCTACAAGACAAAGGTAAAAGTAGCTAAAGGCTAGGTAAAAGCTAAAAGTATTAACATTCTAGCTAAAACATACCATATTTTCTGGAATATAGATCGCACCTGAATATAGGTTGCACTGTCCAATTATTGCCAAAATTTTGGAAAAATCCATATATAGGTCGCACCTGAATATAGGTCGCACCTACGTCAAAATGTGGACCGTGTTTAGCTCTGCTGCAAATGTCTGCCACAGGAGCGCACAGCAAGGCTTTTAAGAAGATTAACACTTAAAAACAATTATTTGTTTGATAAAAATTATAGCAAATATGTGTCTGAGCTGAACTTTTCTTTAATAAATGAATAATTTTAGCAGGATAAACACCTAAAAAATATATTTGTTAGCTGACATTATTGTAAGAGTGTGTCTCAGTTTAATTTTTGTTAATAAATGATTACAAATCAGCTTATTTTATAAAAAGCCATATATAGGTCGCACCTGAATATAGGTCGCAGGGCATGCAAAAATGATAAAAAGCCGCGACCTATATTCCGGAAAACACGGTAATATAAGAAGACAAAAATAAAACCAACTTGCTGAAGTAGTTTTGAATGAGAATCTTTTCTTCAGGAATTACAGAGCTCATTGTTTCTATAGGGGGAATTTTTTTGTTAATAAAGTTAAATATTTTGCAAAGTTTTGAATGAACAAAAATCAAAAGCCACAATCAAAATTATGGAATGAGATGAACATTTTGACATCGGTTTTGTTAAAACAGAAGAAAGCTGAATCAACGTTCACACATTTATTAAAAAAAACAGATCTGTCCTTTAAACCAGACTGATCAGACACAAAAAGGCTCCGAACATTTTACTAAAACACAATCAATGTTTGTTTTTATTGTTAAAACAGTTTTTAAAGTTCAATCTCATTTTAATACAGTTGTTTTGTTTTCCTGTGCCCCCTGCTGCTCCACTTTTGGACACACGTGCACAGATGCCGTGCATGCTCTCTGTCTGTAAAGCTCTCTGATGTCTGAAGCTGCTTTGCATGATTCAGGAGCAGAGCCAGGGGAGACAAGCCTCTTCATTCGACTTCACACATTAGCTGCAGCGAGAGCCTGGCAGAGATAAAAACGGAGAGCCGTGGGCACAGTGACCTACATTTTGTCTACCAGAACGAGATACTGTATCACACAGGACTGTAGCACCTGCAGCTGACCTTGGGTCTGATCCATCAGAGGTTTTTACTGTGTACTGATCCCTTGAATCAAATTTTACAGGAGCCGCTGCAGCAGCCAGCAGTGTTGCTGATTCTCATCTAATGAAGCTGCAGTGTTTGACTAGAGGAAAGTACGGTGGCCCTAAGGTGGAAATGAACTACATTTGAAAAAACAGAGTTACATTTAAAAAATAAAATAAAAAAAAACACCATGACATTAGACATAATGGAATTACATTTGAAAAAAACGGAATAACATTAAGCCAAAGCGGAAAAAGACCAACGGAATCTGTTTTCAAATGTGATTCTGGCCACTTCCGCTTTGGCTTAATGTACTTCTGTTTTTTCAAATGTTGTTCATTTACACCTTAGGACCACTGTAGGAAAGTGACATTTTTTATTTTGAATTAAAAAAGGCTTTTCCGGCTACCACACTTGATTAACTGGGCTGGAACAAAGTAAATAACACCAAGCACTGAGAGACTAACTGTAATGTTGTGAAAGGTTCGTGGAGCAGATTTTTCATGTGCATGATTGAGAGAGTAAAGTTTTTATCATTTGATGCACAGAGATTGTCCTCAAAGAGTCTTAAAGCCAGGAGCAAACGGATCAGGAGACCACACGTCTTTGTGTGCACATGAAGAAACGCAGCCCTGAGCGCTCACTGCAGCTTTCACATTAGCTGCTGAAATCCAGGTCAGCTGAAACATAACTCATGACAAATGTAACATATGTGTGAGTATCACACATAAATGTAGGTTCCCTTATCAGTCAGTCCACTCAGTGCAGCATATGACTATGGGAATTGCGTAGCCGCGCGGTTCACCTGAAGTAATACAATCACGCCTTTTCTAAAGGCAGATGGGCGTCAGCATCAGCAATGAGGCCCCGCCCTCTTTGCATAAAAGGGGCTGACGCCCCACCTTCATTCTCTTTTGCCCTTCACCTGAACTTTGCAGGACTCTCTGTGACTGGATCGCTCGACTGGAGGTGAGCTCGCTCCCTACCCTGAGCGTTACAGAGAACTTTCCTGTGAGCACTTGGGTTAGCGGAGGCTAACCCAGTGTCGTCGACTTAACTTTTGAGGTTTTTTCTTCTGCTCTTTTCGCAGCTCAGCTACAAGGCGCTAGCTGCGCCACGCTACCTGCGTAGCTAATGTCTGCGGCTAGCTACAGAGAGCAGCTCGACGTGAGGACATCTTCGCTACGGTTAGCGGACGGCTAACTGGCTACAACTCGACATCTCTTCTCAGCCATGGCTCCGGAGAAGAGCAAGAGCAAGTCGAAGAACTCCAACAAAAACAGCAGGCCAGCGAACCACGGCTCTCGAGCTTGCCCCTGCGGATATGGTTATTCCCTTTCAGCGGCAGACACCCACGAGGCCTGTCCCATCTGCTTAGGGATGCTACACGCGAAAACGGATTTGGACTACCCCGAATCCTGCCCTCACTGCAACCAGCTACGTGAGGCTGAGAGAAGGAGGCGCATGGACTTTGTGGTCAAAGCCATGGGTGGCTCCACCACGGCGCGCGAACCGCTCCTTGACGAAGCGCTCACTCTCACGGCGGAGCTTGAAGCTGTTGAACTGGAGGACAGTGGTCAAGCCGACTGGGGAGGAAACATGGACATGGTGGTCCCCCTGGGGGACTCCACCATCGAGTTCAACACGAGGGACTTGTTACGAGCAGATGAGCTCTCGCTAACAGCCTCGGGCGAGCTAACTGACGATGAAGCTGACAACGAGGATGAAGGAGAAGACGAGGACTTCTCCCAGATCCCCGCGGCAGGTCAACCAGAGACTGATGTGTCTGTCCCCGCTTTGTTTGAGCTGTGTCGCAGAGCAACGGACACGTTACGGATAACTTGGCCAGAACCCCCACCTCGACAACAGGTAATGAGGTTGGCGGGGAATTTCTTCTTCGCCAAGCAGCAGTCGGCCACGAGGCACAGGATGCCTATTTTTCCCGACTTCCAGACAGAGCTGACTCGTATCTGGGCTGAACCCAGGGCTCCACTGACTTTGCCTCTCTCCCAGTTCCTGGACGTTGCCGGAATGGAGGCAGTTGGCATGGCCAACATTCCCCAGATGAAGGATACGTTGGCAACACATTTAACCCCCAGAACCTCGGGCTCCAGACCAATCTTGCCTAGCAAGGCCTGCCGCGTGTCGGCCTCCCAGCTCGAAAAGTGTTACCGAGCACAAGGCCTCGCGGTCCGCGCCATGAACAGGCATACATTATCATACGCTATGATACAGGCATACTTGGCAGAAAAACTCCAGGAGCTCCAGCAGACCTCCAACAAAAAGAAGGCGGACGACATTCTGGAGGAGGCCCGCAAGGCAACAGACTTTGCCCTTCGCCTCATGGGGACAGCCGCCATCGCTCAGGAGAGGAGTATGGCTGAGATTGTCATCGTTCAGCGCCATTTGTGGCTAACGCTGACAGACCTGCCAGAGGCCCAACGGAACCCATTCCTCCATCATCCCATCGAGCCCATGGGGCTTTTCGACGGTGCTCTCGAAAGGAGTCAGAGCAGGTTGGAACAGAGAAGGAAACAGGCCGAAGCCTTGCATGAGGGGATGCCCAGAAAGCTTTTCGTGCAACCCAGAGATGCTAGTGGATACAGGGGCGCTCAGCCTCGTCACCACTCGGTCACACGTCGCCCCCCACAGAAACAGCCAACAACCGATGGAGAACAGCGGCCAAAGCCCGCCGCAGGGCCGTCCCAGGCTGGCCAGGCCTGGGGAAGGCACAGATTTGTCTCACGTCAGGCAGGCCCACCGAGGTCTTCCTCAGCGAACAGGGACCGAAAGCAGAAGTCAGCCTGATGCAGGGCCGCCTCACTATTTTTCAGGTGCTCCCACCCACGTGGACAAAGGGGAGACTAAACTTTTAAACCTAGACTTCATGTGTAAAATGCCACGTTTTTCTGGTGTAAATTATGTGTGCATAAAAATAATAAAGTCTCAAAAGCACATAGTGTCCCGTGTGTCGACTCAAAAAAATAAAACATAGCACCTTTTTCATGCAAAACGTGTCAGATAAAGGGGGGGGTGGCATTCACACACGGCCACCCTGACCCTCATGAGACACGAACAGTCGGGGCAGACAATGAGCCCCCGCTGGGAGCCAGAGGTCTGTCAACACCAGACAGATACTCCGGCTACTGCAGGGGGACAGGCAAGTTCCCCAAAGGGCGAACGAGAGGGGGGCCATCCCCTCCTCCCTTCCCCTTGACACACAAACATCACAGAATACACATGCCTTCCAGACTGAGCGCACACACTGGTGCCTGGAATGCATGCAAACCAAGCACGTGGGTCACGTCCACTGTCACCTTAGGTCTCCGGCTGTAGTTCTACAAGCGGCCACCTCCTTTCACTGGGGTGCTGTCATCTTCCATAAGCCCAGACCGTGCTCATGTCTTAAGAGACAAGATCTCAACCATGATGCAGAAAGGAGTGATCAGAGTGGTCCCTGCTCATGATGTAAAAAAGGGCCATTACAGCAAGTACTTCCTGGTCCCAAAACGGGATCAGGGCTTGAGGCCCATCTTGGACCTCAGGGGTCTGAACAGGAGAATAAAAACGTACAAATTCAGGATGTTAACACTCAGAAAAGTCATCCACTCAGTTCGTTCGAGAGATTACTTCTGCACGGTGGGTCTGAAAGACTTTTTTTCCACGTGAGCATCCTACCCTGCCACAGAAAATATCTCCGCTTTGCCTTCGAGGGCACCGCGTTTGAGTTTTTGGCAATGCCTTTTGGCTTGAAAACTGTCCCCCAGTCATTCACGAAATGCCTGGACGCGGCCCCGGTGAGGAAAATCAAGGGTTCAGAGTTCTCAATTATATAGACGATCTGCTAATACTTGGAAACAACAGAGTCCCGGCACAGCAGCATGCAGAGAGGGTGATGTCTCACCTGGAAGCTCTAGGTTTCGTTATAAACCTGGAAAGGAGCAATCTGACCCCATCCCAGATTACCGTATTTCTGGGAGTACAGCTCAACTCCATTTTGTACAGGGCAAGGCTCTCAGAGGCACGGGTTTCATCCCTCCACCTCTGCTTAGCACGTTTTCAGCTAGGCCAAAAGGTGCCTCTCAAGCTTGGCCAATGTCTCTTGGGCCTGTTGGCAGCAGCTATTGTCTGCATGCCTTTGGCCTTATTAAGAATGCACCCTCCACAGATATGGATCAACAAACAAATGCAACCTGCCCCCCCTCGAACGAGGGGGATACTGATTGGCCCAGAGTGCATGAAGGCTCTGGAGCCATGGAAGGCCCCCACAGTGTTCAGCAAAGGCGTCACGCTGGGGAGGGTGTTGTCACGAGTCCTGGTCACCACAGACACATCAAAAACTGGGTGGGGAGGTCTCTGCAGAAACCAGTACGCCTAAGGGGTCTGGAACCAACAGGATGCCAAGCTCCACATAAATTTCCTGGAACTCAGAGCAGTGTTTTTGTCTCTGAAACAATTTTACAGGAAGGGGCTGGTTGCACAACATGTCCTGATAAAATCAGACAACAGGACCACAGTCTCCTACATCAACAGAGAAGGTGGAACAAGGTCCCAACCTCTCCTCAGGTTGACATAGAAACTGCTCACGTGGTGTAGCTCCCGGATCTTGTCGCTGAGGGGGACCCACTTCCCGGGCGAGCTGAATCATGGGGCAGATGCCCTCTCAAGAGGGCCCCTCCTCCCCTCGGAGTGGTGGCTGAACCCACGTATCGTGGACCAGGTCTGGGCACGATACGGGAGGGCCAACGTAGATCTGTTCGCTTGCAGAAACCACACGCACTGCGCCCTGTATCACTCAATATGGGAGACAGATGCACCACTGGGGACAGATGCCCTTACGTACAGCTGGCCAACGGGGAGGCTGTATTACGCGTTTTCACCTGCTTCCTTGATTCAGGCGACGCTGGAACGTGTACGCCAGGGGGCTCTCTCGCTAATACTGATAGCCCCCAGGTGGCCGCAGAAAGCATGGTTCCCAGAGGTCACTCATGGCTCCGGTCTTCAGCACCCCAGGTTCTCACAACGACAGTTGGTCTCACTCCAGTTTCTCACAACGACAGCAGGTCTCACTCCAGCTTTCTCTTCTCATAATGGAAGCAGCTTTCAGCTTCCTCTTTGGCTTTTTCTCACGGCTTACAACATTGGCTTCATCATACAGTTTCATTTGGCTTCCTTGGGCTTCCTTTGGCTTTCTTTGGCTTCCCTTGACATCGGCTCTCAACGGACGGTTTCAACATACGGCTACTTCATACAGACTTCTTTCTCATCACTTGGACTTCTTCTTCATCACTCTGAGTTCTTCTCACGGTTTCAACATACGGCATCCTCATACGGCTTCAACAAACGGCTCCATGGCTCCTCTCACTCTGCTACTGCGTCTGGCTTCAGACCTTCATTCGGCTTCTTCACTCAACCATGGCTCCACTCACTCTTCTGCTGCTGCTTGGACCTCTCTCTTTCTTCTGTGGCTTGGACCTAATATAGAGGGAGCAATCACCCCACCTACAGCATGTTTTAATGAGCAACAGCTGCAGTCAATCAGTCACTCAAAACCCTTAAAAAACTCTGCTTCTGCTCAAAACCTTTAAACAATTCTGTCTTCTGACTAAAATAAATTACATGCCCAGTGCATGTAACAATGACATAGGTTCAAAAGTTTAGAACATTACAAGAGTGTGAGAAGGGTTTCTAAAGCCTGAAAATATACATGTAAATACTAAAATAAATATAATGTCGCTACTTTGCAGATTTTCTTTACAGTTTGGAACGTAATCCCCGCAATAAACGAGGGACTATAAAACATTCCACTCGTAATACGTAGACTGGAAAAATGGGTTGGCGTCATTGCTCTGCAGAACCAGAGGAAAGAACGAAGGAACACTTTATTTTTATTAGCCACGTCATGCACATAGCGAGGGGGGGTTCTGGGGGCTCGTACGAACTGCCCACTTTGCCTATGAAGTCCCATCTAGGGATTTTATGAGAGGCAGTTCGTTTAAAGGAGAAGTTGACCAGAATGAAGCAGCACGTCTCGGTAGCTCACTGGAAACGCGTTGGGTTGGTTGCCGCTCCAAACCTTATCTAGACCAAGTGGGTTCGATTCCCACTTCGTATAACTTTTTTTTTTAGATTATTTATTCATTCCAGATTAAAAAAACACAAGAAAACTATTTACAAAACAACAAGAAATAAAACAATACATGAAATGAAAGGAAGCAGAAGAAGAAAATAATCTTATTATATCTACCCCTTCTCAAACAAATGTTTTTTTTTATTTTATTTTCTTCTGCTTCCTTTTATTTCATGTATTGTTTTATTTCTTGTTGTTTTGGAAATAGTTTTCTTGTGTTTTTTTTTTATCTGGAATGAATAAATAATCAAAAAAATATATATAATTATACCAAGTGGGAATCGAACCCACTTGGTCTAGACAAGGTTTGGAGCGGCATGCAACCCAACACGCTTCCAGTGAGCTACCGAGACGTGATTTTCTTTCAAGGTCTACATTTATTTTAAACGAACCACCCCTCACAAAATTCTGGCTACGCCCCTGCACGTAGCTAACAAGAATCAGTGTGTCAGTGATCACATGAACTTTGGTTGGCCTTGTCACTGTTTTAAGTGCTCTATAAATAAAATGGTATGGTATGGTATGGCATAAACTCAGTGGTCACTGGAACTGAACGTGTTTACAGCCAAGCAGCAAGGAGGGAGATAAACCTGCAATCTTTGGTCCAGTCTTGTTGTGACAGAGTAAAACCTCCTCTCCTCCATCCTGCTAATTCTCTATCAAATATTCACCAGCTCCTGCAGAGACAACGTTTGAACACCAGCTGCAGGCAGAACTGGGTGAGATTTGAGCAGGCAGCAAAGACATTCACTGCTATAAAACCTATATTTTAGGAAACGTTGCATCACGGAATTAGTTGAATCAAAAGCAAAGACATTGACAAATTATTTGCATCTGATGTTCTGTTGTGAAATAAATGAAGGACTTAAAAAAAACAAATACCGGAAAAAAAAAAGTCTGCTTCAAAGCTATGAGCAGTGTGTGCATGTGTTTGCACTAATTAAACACACACAAATCAGTATATTTAAACAGCCTTACATTATTTTGGAGGATTTCAGCTGAAGATATGGAGATAAATGACTGATACAGCTGCTGAGATGTGTCACTGAATACATCAATCCATCGTCTTTAACTGCTTCTTTCTTTTTGGGTCACAGGGATCACTGGTGTCCATATCCAGCCATTACTGTGCGAGAGGCAGGGAGGGGACACTCTGGACATGTCTCAGTCCATCACAGGGACTCATAGAGACAAACAACTATTCACTCTCTCACTCACCCAGGGACAATTTAGAGTTACAGTCTAACGTGCATGTTTTTGGTCTGTGGGAGGAAACAGGAGTACCTGGAGAAAACCCACACATGCACGGAGAGAACATGCAAACTCCACCCAGAAAGGCCCCCGGACCAGGATTTGAACTAGGGATGCACCGATCCACATTTCTCACTTCCGATCCGATCCGATCCTTAAGAACTGGGTATCAATCGATACCGATATTTTTCCGATCCGATACTGTTCAGGTATGTGAATGTGAAATTTTTGTACTGAGACTATTCATTTTAACATTGTGTGAGATAAACCCAATGAAGACACTCTTGAGCCTTATAACAGGAAACTCTCAAACTTTAACAGCACACAAGAGGCAAGTCTATACCACACACATGTCCTTCTCACTCATGGTTCAGCTGGAAAAACTAAAAAGCGCTAAGCATGATGGGAAAGACAACAAAATCCACTCCCCTTAACCACTAAAGGAGTGGATTTTGTTGTCTTTCCCATAATGCTTAGCAGTTTTTTAGTTTCCCAGCTTTAGGTGCATCTGGAAAACTAAAAAAACGCTAAGCATGATGAGAAAGACAACAAAATCCACTCCCTTAGTGGTTAAGGGGAGTGGATTTTGTCGATAGACTTGCCTCTTGTGTGCTGTTAAAGTTTGTGTGTTTCTTGTTGTAAGGCTCAAGAGGGTCTTCATTGGTTTTAACTCACACAATGTTAAGACGGCAGTCACAGAATGTGATTGAACACATGTGCTCTTTGAAGCTGGATCGGAAATATCGGTAGGTTGGATCCGATATCCGATACTTAAAATGTGCTGGTATTGGATACCGATACCAATACTGGATCGGATCTGCCCCATCCCTAATTTGAACCAGCATAACCTGCTCGCTGAGGCAGCAGCTCTACCACCTGAGCCACTGTGCTGCAGCCACTGAATACACTCACATGTAAACGAGGATCGTCTTCTTATCACCTCTCCTCTGGAGGCTGAACATGAGTCAGAGATGGAGTTTTGAATGCGTAGAAAGAATTTGAGGAGTAAATTGGGGCATGACTTTGTAGCATCATGAACAGGAGTTTCTATTGATCAACACAAGAACGGATGAAGCAGCAGCTTCACCGTCACGTTGACCTTTAGGCAGGAGTCCCGGCTCACACTGTGCACTTCACTTGACCTGTTCTAATCCATTGATTGACGGAAACACACTGAAGGTGACATGCAGCTGTAAGAAACAGACACATTGTTTCTCATACATCCATCTGATCCACTCATGTTTCCACTCAGCAGTTCCACAAGTCTCTGTGCGTTTGATTCATGACGGCAGCTCCACAGACTCAGCTGTGACTGACATGTTACGTTGAGGTCACAACTTAATGGGTCTCACGTTTGAAGAAACCATCAAGCAGGTGAGAAAAGACAGCGTGGCTTTCAGGGTGCGTTCTTACCTCCCCGTAGTCCGTCGTAACCACGAGCGTCCCATCGCCACAGGAGTTGACGGTGGCAGGAAACAGCTGCTCCTTTTCTCTGACCCAAACACGAGCCCCCTGGATTGAGCACACAAATACCGATGTTGAGTGGATCAGTACAAAACAGACTGATGTCAAGTCCTTAATCCTCCAAAATTATATTCCAGGCGATGATATCAGTGATATGCTGCCTGATAGAAATGAGAAGATGGATCGAGCAACAAGGAGGAGGCAGAGAACACAGAGCAGAAAAAACACGAGTCAATGAAGCGAATGCAATAAAAAAATGGACCAGGTGTGATACAGACCACCACACCGAGATTCAATCCTTTAAACATCCCATCCAAACTTTAGATCATAATAAACATCCCATATTATTTATGAATAGATAGAATAAATGAATACAAAGTTACAAATGTCACTATAGAGAAAAGCACAAGATGATTATTAAGCATTTCTTTGGCACTTATAATAATATATATATACAGGTAATCCCCGATTTACGAGCGCTCTTACTTACGAGGCTCTGGACTTACGAGCTGACTAACGAGCAGTAAATTTGTAAAGAGCATACAAAAAATACAGCACTTTTATGTGTTTTTAGATGAAAGTGTGTTGGCTAACCGTTTGTGAACGAGTTTTTGAGCATGTTTATGAACTAGTATGAATGTTTGTGTTGAAAAACGAGTGTTCGTAGTAGCGCTAGCATAAATTTTCCGACTTACGACCAAAAATCCGGACTTACGAGAACACGTGTTTCGGGTTCCGACGTACGAGATTTTCGTCTTACGAGATAGTCGGAGGAACGGAACTCGCTCGTAAGTCGGGGACTCCCTGTATACAGGTAGTCCTCGATTTACGACGCCCTCGACTCACGACGTTTCGGACTTACGTCACGTATCTCATTACATTTTTTTTATTTATTTAAATATCTCAGGGTGTCCGCAGCAGAAGTGAGAGGCAGTCTCAGAAAGATTAATCCTCATAAAGCAACCGGACCAGACAACATCCCAGGGAAAGTTCTGAAGGAATGTGCGGACCAGCTCTGTGAGGTGCTGGCTGACATCTTCACCACCTCACTTGCACTGGAGTCAGTTCCCACCTGCCTGAAGACCGCGACCATCATCCCAGTCCCAAAGAGCTCCACAGTGACTGGTCTGAATGACTATAGACCGGTGGCCCTCACCCCGATAGTCGCTAAATGTTTTGAGAAACTGGTCATGTCCCACATCAAGGCAACCGTCAACATCAATGAGGACCCTCATCAATACGCATACCGTGAGAACCGATCAACAGAGGACGCCATTTCTTCCGTGGTCCACACTGCTCTCACCCACCTGGATCAGAAGGACTCATACGTGCGTCTGCTCTTTGTGGACTTCACATCTGCCTTCAACACCATGATCCCCCAAACTCTGATAGACAAACTATCTACACTTGGACTAAGCCCCTCTATTTGTAACTGGATACTAGACTTCTTAACAGACAGACCACAGTCCGTGAAGATCCACAACTTCTCCTCCTCCACCATAACCCTCAGCACTGGCTCTCCTCAGGGATGTGTGCTGAGCCCCCTTCTGTTCACTCTGCTCACATATGATTGTACAGCCACACTTCCAGGCTGTCATATTGTTAAGTTTGCAGATGATACAGCGGTGGTGGGATGCATCACAAACAATGATGAGTCCAGCTACAGACAGGAGGTGGAACATCTGGAGAGCTGGTGCAAAGAGAACAATCTTCACATGAATGTGAAGAAGACAAAGGAGATGATTGTGGACTTCAGAAGGAACAAACACACCCATGCCCCACTGATAATAGGTGGGTCTGCAGTGGAAGTGGTCTCCAGCTACAAATACCTGGGTGTACACTTGAATGATAACCTCAGCTGGAGCAACAACACCACCAGCCTGATCAAGAAAGGTCATCAGAGACTCTACTTCCTCAGACGGCTGAGACGAGCCGGCCTGAGCAGCCCAGTTCTCACCTCGTTCTACAGGTGTGCAGTGGAGAGCATCCTGTGCTCCAGCATCAACGTGTGGCATGGAGGCTGCACAGTTGAAGAAAGAAAAGCTCTGCAGAGAGTGGTGAAGGCTGCACAGAAGTCTGTTGGAGTCAGTCTCCCCACCATCACAGACATTTACACCTCTAGATGCAGGAAAAGAGCCACCTGTATCATGAAAGACCTCACTCATCCAGCACACTCACTCTTTGCCCCACTCCCCTCAGGACGGAGGTTGAGGAGCATCAAGTGTAGAACCACTAGACTGAGGAACAGCTTCTACCCTGAGGCTGTTAGACTCATGAATAAATAAAAATAAAATTAAAATAAACACTGCAAAATATCACATCATGGTGATGCTGATATGTTTTCTTGTTGCTGTGTTCATCTGTGACCATCTGTGACCATCTGCTCATACAAACTCATGTTCGTGCTGCTGTTTATTCCCACTATATTAGGCTTAGTGTATTACTAGTTGATGTTTTTCTTAGTTAGTTCTCGATGTTATTACTGTTTTTCTCTTTCATTTGTTGTTGGATGTAACTGGGACCTCGTGTACATAATCTCGTTTTCATCTCATGTACCACATGCGGTGCAAATGACAATAAAGACTCTCTGACTCTGACTAAATAAATAAATAGTACTGTACAGTCACCAAGCACTTAGCCTATCCTAACTCACTTTTTAAAAATGAAGGAGTGAGTTGAAGTGTCTCCCTTCTCCCTAGCAAGCTCCATTCACATTTTTGTATGTGCTCCGACTTACGGCGACTTCGTGTCACGAACGGTGCGTAGGAACAGAACTTGTTCGTAAGTCGGGGACTACCTGTATATTCTAAACAAGAGAGTTCATGTGTTGGGACGACTATCAGCTATGATTACATTTAATTTAGGTGCTGGTCATGAAATTAAAATATCATGAAAAAGTTATTTATTTCAGTAATTCCATTCAAAAAGTGAAACTTGTATATTATATTCATTCATTCATTCGTTCAGTCAACATTTGTGTGTGTAATCTTTTTAAGTTGAGTAAGTTAAAAAATTAGTTAACGTGAAAGAGTAGTTGTGTTTATTTTATATTACATTTAGTTAAATGTAGCTACATTTATACTGTTTTACACTTACATCTGGCCCTTTGACGGCAACCATTATGCTGATGTGGCCCTCGGTGGAAATGAGTTTGACACCTCTGCTTTAGCCCATGTGAGACACTTCTGACCCTGTCTCTTTTTCAAGTGTGGCTTGACACAAGGAATGCGACAGCTGAAGCCCTTGTCTTGCATACGTCTGTGCGTGGTGGTTATTAAAGCACTGACTCCAGTTGCAGTCCACTCTTTATGAATCTCTCCCACATTTTGGAATGGGTTTTGTTTCACCATCCTTTCCAGGGTGCAGTTATCCTTATTGCTTGTACAGTTTTTTCTACCACATCATTTCCTTCCCTTCTCCTCTCTATTAAAGTGCTTGGACACAGAGCTCTGTGAACAGCCAGCCTCTTTAGCAATGACCTTTTGTGTCTTGCCCTCCTTGTGCAAGGTGTCAATGGTCGTCTTTTGGACAACTGTCAAGTCAGCAGTCTTCCACATGATTGTGTAGCCTACAGAACTAGAGACCATTTAAAGGTCTTTGCAGGTGTTTTGAGATAATTAGCAGATTAGAGTGTGGCACCAGGTGTCTTCAATATTGAACATTTTCACAATATTCTAATTTTCTGAGATACTGAATTTGGAATATTTATTAGTTGTCAGTTATAATCATCAACCTTAAAAGAAATGAACACTTGAGATATATCTGTCTGTATGAATATAATATGCAAGGTTCACTTTTTGAACGGAATTACTGAAATAAATCAACTTTGTGATCTTCTAATGTTATGACCAACACCTGCAGTTATAGTTGAGTTTGTGTTTTCTAAGGTTGATTATTTGTATTTGTGGTAACCATGTTACATTTGCTTGACTCCAAAAATCATTCAGTTGTAGATGGACAACCACTGATCACTTTTTAGGTATTTCTCCAAACACTGCCTTGTAGCTCATAAGACATTTCGCAAAGAGACAGACAAACAAACGCACAAACACAGACACAGGAAAAACCAACATCACGGCAGTTTGCTTCTTAACTGTGAACTATAAAAATACCAACCAGTTATAAGAATAAAAATGGAGGAACTCTTGATAACACCCTGCTTGTCTAATAATCTTTCATTACTGAGCACACAAAAGAGGGTGTTTATCCCGGAAGCTTGAACAGCTGTGAGCAATACAAGCATTGTTTCTGCTTGAATAATTACATGGATGCTATTTGATCGAGTCGCTGCCCCGGAGACTGTCTCTGATGAAGGAACACTTTTTTTAGAGACTCTCACGTCACATCCCAACAAACGCTTATTATTTCTCCTCAAAATATGTACCCAGTGTTTTCAGGCATCTCAGGCACATCAGAGTGTGACTTGCTGTGAGAGATGATCTAAAAAACAAGGATTGTGGAGGAGATTTGATGGTAGAGGAAGCCGTTGTAGAGAAAATGAAACAAGACAAATGAATAAATGATGAGAGGAGCTGCCGACCAAGCACTCCGCAGCTAATGGAGGACTTTTAATTACTGTCTTAGATATGGTGGGACACTAAAAAAATCCCCAGAGAATATAGATCAAATATTCAGAGACCACTTTAAAATTTATTTTTATTTTCTATAGCTTTACACTTGCTTCTTTAAAGTGTTTCTGCATAATCTGCTATAAACAAAGGCAACATTTTGTCTGAATTTAGAATGAACAAGCAGTAAGTGGGTGTCCCCCACCGCTGAGGGATTTGAACAAACAATGTTTGTAGTAGTTGAGATGAGTAATTGAACAGGAAATGCAAAATATTCAAGACGGTAAGTATTACACTGTGGATTGGAATAAAGGTAATTTTTTTTCTTTTGCTTGTCCAAGGCAATGTAGAGTGCATCCTGGGGAGTACCATATTTTTTGGCATATAAGTCATGGATTTTTGCATAATTTGCATGTCCTGCGACTTCTACGGCGAAGAAACATATTTATGTTATTTCTCCCATATTTATAAACCAATTTTTGGCTGAGATATGACCATTTTCATTCATTCTGATTGAAAATACTTAACACTACCATTTTCAGCCATTAGATGGCACTCGAGTTGTATGGCATGCCGTTGTGTCATGTAATAGGTAAAAAAGTGGCTATTTATGACACAATGACACCTTCATCCAGCTCACCTGGAGCAAACATCAAATCAGCTTCATTTTGCTGTGCCGCCTCGGTGAAATACAGCTGATTTGACCATTAAAGTGCATTTATTAAGAAAAAGTTCAACTGAGACACATCTTTAATATAATTCTGAGTGAACAAGTAATTGGTTAGGTGGTTATCCTGTTAAATTTTTAATTGAGTCCTCCCTCTGCACGTTCCAGCAACCACAAATCGGTTTTTGAAATGCAGCTGATTTGACCGTCAAAGTGCATTTATTAAGGAAAAGATAGACTGAGACACACCATCCATCCATTATCTTTTACCTGCTCCTTCCATTTTAGTCACGTGGGTCGCCCATGTCCAGCAGTCACTGTGCAAGGGGCGGGGTACACCCTGGACAGGTCTCCAGTCCATCACAGGAACACACATAGACAAACGAGACAAGCAACCATTCACTCTCTCACTCAGGGACGATTTAGAGTGACCAATCAGTCTAACATGTATGTTTTTGGTCTGTGGGAAAAAAACAGAGTACCAGGAGAAAACCTACACATGCACAGAGAGAACATGCAAACTCCACCCAGAAAGACCCCCGGACCGGGATTTGAACCGGGGACCTACTCACTGAGAGGTATAGCTCTACCAGTTGTGGCACTGTGCTGCCTGAGACACACTTTACTATAATTTTGAGCAAGCAAATAATTGTTTTTAAGTGTTAGTCTTGTTAAATTCTTGCTAAAGTCCTCCCGTCCACACTCATGCGGCCACCATTTTGCAGCCAATCAATTTTCAGCACAACCACCAGCCCACATTTCTGGGTTGTCAGGATCTGGGTGACGCATATAGAAGCAATGCATATGGCAAAGCAACATATTTATGGATTTTTTTTAAACTTTATTAGCCACATTGGACTGATGTGACTTGAAAATACGGTACCAGTAAAGTTGTAGGCCTGTATGAAGAGGATTGGTTTTACGGTGATGGTCCAAGGCAAACGCAGGCTGGAGGATGAAGTTAAGTCTCAAACGTGAAGAACACATATTCTCCTTAGTAAGGCGCATATGGAAACAAGGATGATTTCACAATTTCTTAAATTGCACTACAGTAGACAATGGCCCTCATGCACGAAAATGTTCGTATTTTTATCCTAAATTTCTCCTACTTTTGTTCGTACGAAGCGTTCGTACGAACATGCCACGTCAGATCCAACAAAGTCTTCTATCATGAGGAAACGTGTGTAAATGCAGTGCGTATATTTAATGAATCCCACCTGTCCTAAACAGCTGCGCGTGCACGCGTGAAGGTTATTTACATAATTCCCACCCCTCAAAACACCATATAAGGCCACGCTTCCTGCTGTCAGACAGCAGGAAGTGTCCATTCATTCAAACTCATGAAGGTGTGCAGCGGAGAGCGTCCTGTGCTCCAGCATCAACGTGTGGCATGGAGGCTGCACAGTTGCAGAGAGAAAAGCTCTGCAGAGAGTGGTGAAGGCTGCACAGAAGTCTGTGGGAGTCAGTCTCCCCACCATCACAGACATTTACACCTCCAGATGCAGAAAAAGAGCCACCTGCATCATGAAAGACCTCACTCACCCAGCACACTCACTCTTTGCACCACTCCCCTCGGGACGGAGGTTGAGGAGCATCAAATGTAGAACCACTAGACTGAGAAACAGCTTCTACCCTGAGGCTGTCAGACTCATGAATAAATAAATAATAAGAATAAACACTGCAAAATGTCACATCATACTGATACTGTACTGATCTGTTTCTTGTTGCTGCGTTCATCTGTGACCATCTGCTCATGTTCGTGCTGCTGTTTATAATGATGTTTTTCTACTACATTAGGGCTTAGTGTATTACTAGCTGATGTGATGTCTCTCTTAGTTAATCCTAGATGTTATTATTGTATTTCTCTTGCATTTGTTGTTGGATGTAACTGGGACCCTGTGTACATAATCTCGTTTTCAACACATGTACTACATGCGGTGCAAATGACAATAAATTCTCTCTGACTCTGACTCTGACTCTAAAAGGAGGAACTTCACGCGTTCGGAGATCTGCTCTCAGTCGCGCTGTGGCTACCCCCCACCCCCCCGCAAGTGTCGGATGGTCAAATATCTTTAATTTTAGTGTACTGTGTTACATTATAGTTTCACTTATTCAGAAGAGCCGTGGCGCACCGCTACCCCCCACCCCCCCGCAAGTGTCGGATGTGTTTTTGAACAGAAGCATTTTAAAATGTCTCGAAACTACAGTTAACATCATATTAATATTGTAGTGCATATGTTTTGTCTCCCGTGGGTCGTACAGTATCAGAAATCAAGAATAAATGGTTTGATCTGAAAATGGCTTCAAACAAACATCTCGCCGCAGCACGGACAGGAGGTGGTCAGGAGATGGTCAATCCTTGACCACCTCCTGTCATGTTGGCACGCGTCTTGCTGCGCAAGGAGGTGGTCAAGACGCGTGCCAACATGACAGGAGGTGGTCAGGAGATGGATGGACAATAAATGCCACGCTGCAAGATGCGTGCCAACATGTTTTGCAGCACAAATGATGCGCGCACCTCCTGCTCATCGCGCACCTCCTGGTCAGGGCGCAACCACATTCTGCAGGTTATATTTCGAATCAGATATAATAATCAATTGCTCCGATGGTGTTTGGCACAAGATCAGTCTTAATTCGTACTTGTTCTGCGGCGGTGTGGGGATTTTATGTACCTGGGTGTTAATATGAGGAGCGGCTTTGATGACCAAGGGGAGCGCACGGCCTGCGCGACACACCAGACAAATTAAACTTAAAATTATAATTCTAATTCAAACAGAATAACCTATTGTCAAGAATAATTATGGTGCGTGATTTTTTTAAACCCAAAATATTTTCTAAATAACGAAATATGAAGTTATTCGTGCAGAAGATCCGTCTGGATGACAGCAGACTGACGCTCCTAAATTATACGACAGGTCCGGACCACTCGTAAATTTTGTTCGTATCTGAAGAAAATCGTAGGATACGAAAACATTGTTGGATGCCACAAATGATCCTAAATCACTCGTACGCACAGTTTAAGAACAAATCTGTGCGTACGAACGGTTCGTGCATGAGGGCCAATGTGTCTGCGCCCTCCTCTGGCAGCCTTGGTCCTCAAATACATCAAGGTGGCTCAAATGAGTAGACGAGAACTTCTCTCTGCCACTCAGGAGCTGCAAAAGGTGATGTTGGCACAAGTCAGCACTTTGATTATTTTTGAAGTTACTCAGCTCACAAGGTTAACATGTAAACATATACAGGCAGCCATATTGGATTTTGACATGGCAATCCAATTTTCAAAAGGGACCTTCCTTATATCTATACAAACAAACATGGATGGACAGATGTATTTCCAATTCCCAATTTTTGCTTGCTGTCAGGGGAAAAAAAAAACTGAAATCATCAGAGAAACAGATACAGCAAGAATGCTGAGTGTGAGAAATGTTGCTGAAGAAGCTGAAACTGAGTAGAACACTAGCAAATGATACTGACATGGTAGCTAAACACTAAAAGAAGAAATGGAATAGCTAAAAGGAGCAAAACTTTAAATAAAGGTTTCAAAATGTTAGCTAAAACACTTAAAGCTAAAAAGATAGCTACTGGACTGGATACTGCAGATAGATAGAATATAAATGTAGCAAAACAATAACTTAAAGATAAAAGTATAAAATGGTTAACTAAAGGCTTAATGAGAGAAGTAGAGTAAAAATACAAAGAGCCAATAAAAAAGAAGAAAAAAATTAAAAGTATCAAACACCAGCTAAAAGGTACGGTAGCTACATTTTCACAAAAATAGCAAACACTACCTAGAGCTAAAAATAACAAAATGCTAGGTGAAAGTAGCATAAAAAGAAAAAAAATAACACAAGAAAGCTGAAGTTAATTAAAAAAAAAACAATTTGAAATAGAGTTCTTGATGTGTTTCTATGGGACGTTTTTGTAAATTATGTTTAATACTAAACTCTAGTTTTTATTTATTTATTTGTACCATTTACTTTTACATTTTTTGTTGACCTTGTCCTAAATGAGAAGGTCGCCAGATCAAATCCCTTTCAGGGTGAAGTTTGCATGTTCTTTCTGTGCATGTGTGGTTTTTCTCCAGGTAATCCGATTTCCTCCCACAGACCAAAAACATGCATGTTAGACTGATGGTAACTCTAAATATTCCCTGGGTGTGAGTGAGAGAGTGAATGTTTTGTTGTCTCTATGTGTCCCTGTGATGGACTGGAGACCTGTCCAGGGTGTCTTCTGCCTCTCACACAGTGTCTGCTGGATATGGGCACCAGTAACACCTGTGATCCTAAAAGGAAAAAGCAGGTAAAGATGATGGATGGATGGATGGATAGACGGATGTTAAATGGATGGATAGATGGATGAACATTAAATGGATGGATGGATGACGGATGGATCGACGTTAGATGGATGGATGGATGGACATTGGATGGATGGATGATGGATGGATGGCTGGATGGATGAATGTTAAATGGCTGGATGGATGATGATGGAAGGATGGATGGATGTTAAATGGAAGGATGGATGAATGTTAAATGGATGGATGGATTTATGGATGGATGGATAGATGGATGGACATTAAATGGATGGATGGATGAATGGATGGATGTTAAATGGATGGATGGATAGATGAATGAATGTTAAATGGATGGATGGATGGATGGATGATGGATGGACATTAAATGGATAGATGGATGGATGGATGAATGTTGGATAGATGGATGGATAATGGATGGATGTTAAATGGATGGATGGATGAACATTAAATGCATGGATGGATGGATGGATGGATGGATGGATGAACATTAAATGCATGGATGGATGGATGGATGGATGAACAATAAATGGATGGATGGATGGATGGACGGATGGATGAACATTAACTGCATGGATGGATGGATGAACAATAAATGGATGGATGGATGAACAATAAATGGATGGATGGATGGTTGAACAATAAATGGATGGATGGATGGATGATGGATGATCATGGATGATGGATGAACAATATATTGGATGGATGGATGAACATTAAATGCATGGATGGATGGATGAACATTAAATGCATGGATGGATGGATGGATGGATGGATGGATGGATGGATGGATGGATGGATTATGGATGAACATTAAATGCATGGATGGATGGACGAACAATAAATGGATGGATGGATGAACAATAAATGGATGGATGGATGGATGAACAATAAATGGATGGATGGATGGATGATGGATGATAATTATAATAATAATTAATTCAATTTATAACGCACTTTTCATTAGTGAAAATCTCAAAGTGCTACACATATATTGAATGCTACACACATTCATAAACCGGTGGCGGCAGACTACCATGCAAGGTGCTTTCCAGTCCTACCGGGAGCAACTCAGAGTTAAATGTCTTGCCCAAGGACACAACGACACATGGTGCGGGTCCCGGGAGTCGAACCGCCAACTTTCTGATCGGGAGATGACTGCCATTACCACTACACCACGGCCGCCCCGGATGATCATGGATGGATGGATGAACAATAAATGGATGGATGGATGAACATTAAATGCATGGATGGATGGATGAACATTAAATGCATGGATGGATGGATGGATGGATGGATGGATGGATGGATGGATTATGGATGAACATTAAATGCATGGATGGATGGATGAACATTAAATGCATGGATGATGGACGGATGAACAATAAATTGATGGATGGATGAACAATAAATGGATGGATGATGAACATTAAATGGATGGATGGATGATGGATGAACATTAAATGCATGGATGGATGGATGGATGGATGGATGAACAATAAATGGATGGATGGATGGATGGATGAACATTAAATGCATGGATAGATGGATGAACAATAAATGGATGGATGGATGGATGGATGGATGGACAATAAATGGATGGATGTATGGATGAACAATAAATGGATGGATGGATGGACAATAAATGGATGGATGGATGGATGAACATTAAATGCATGGATAGATGGATGAACAATAAATGGATGGATGGATGGATGGACGGACAATAAATGGATGGATGTATGGATGAACAATAAATGGATGGATGGATGGACAATAAATGGATGGATGGATGGATGAACATTAAATGCATGGATAGATGGATGAACAATAAATGGATGGATGGATGGACGGACAATAAATGGATGGATGTATGGATGAACAATAAATGGATGGATGGATGGATGGATGAACAATAAATGGATGGATGGATGGATGGATGAACATTAAATGCATGGATAGATGGATGAACAATAAATGGATGGATGGATGGACAATAAATGGATGGATGTATGGATGAACAATAAATGGATGGATGGATGGACAATAAATGGATGGATGGATGAACAATAAATGGATGGATGGATGGACAATAAATGGATGGATGGATGAACAATAAACGGATGGATAGATGGATGAACAATAAATGGATGGATGGATGGATGGACGGACAATAAATGGATGGATGTATGGATGAACAATAAATGGATGGATGGATGGACAATAAATGGATGGATGGATGGATGAACATTAAATGCATGGATAGATGGATGAACAATAAATGGATGGATGGATGGACGGACAATAAATGGATGGATGTATGGATGAACAATAAATGGATGGATGGATGGATGGATGGATGAACAATAAATGGATGGATGGATGGATGGATGAACATTAAATGCATGGATAGATGGATGAACAATAAATGGATGGATGGATGGACAATAAATGGATGGATGTATGGATGAACAATAAATGGATGGATGGATGGATGGACAATAAATGGATGGATGGATGAACAATAAATGGATGGATGGATGGACAATAAATGGATGGATGGATGAACAATAAACGGATGGATGGACATTAAACATTTTGTAAAGTATAAAAATACACAAAACACAACTCAAAACTAAAGTATACTGTACTGAGTCTATTGAGCATGGACTTTCTTATCAGTATAAGAAAGTCCATGCTCAATAGACTCAGTGGATGGATGGATGAACATTAAATGCATGGATGGATGGATGAACATTAAATGCATGGATGGATGGATGGATGGATGGATGGATGGATGGATGGATTATGGATGAACATTAAATGCATGGATGGATGGATGAACATTAAATGCATGGATGATGGACGGATGAACAATAAATTGATGGATGGATGAACAATAAATGGATGGATGATGAACATTAAATGGATGGATGGATGATGGATGAACATTAAATGCATGGATGGATGGATGGATGGATGGATGAACAATAAATGGATGGATGGATGGATGGATGAACATTAAATGCATGGATAGATGGATGAACAATAAATGGATGGATGGATGGATGGATGGATGGATGGACAATAAATGGATGGATGTATGGATGAACAATAAATGGATGGATGTATGGATGAACAATAAATGGATGGATGGATGGACAATAAATGGATGGATGGATGGATGAACATTAAATGCATTCTGAACACTGTGTATTTAAAATTATTAAATTTGCAGAAAGTATGTAGAAGGGTTTGCATGTCTGCATCGGTCCAAAAGAGACAGAAGTAGAAACAGGATGACTACACATGGATACCAGTACAGGTGTGTGCCTCGTTGAGCAGCAGACCAGCAGAACTCCAGTCTGTGAGACTGTCAGGGTCTGCAGCAGAGAACAGGACTGCACTCTCAGCGTTTCTTCACTTTGCAGTCGTCAGACTTCCTGTACATTTCTGAGTCCTGTCATAAAACGCTCAGATAACTCTGCAACTGAAATCTGCATCAGCAGTGAACTCGAGGCTGCTCTGAAAACCAGAACAGGATCAAAGAAACAAAGAAGCTCCCAGTGAGCCCAAGGCTAGTTTCACCCGTGGAGAATTCAGCGTTCCTTGGCTCAATGCATAACTTTTTAAAACAGAATTTCTCGGTGCAGCCAGGGGGTGGAGGGACTACCGTCCGGTGGCCTCAGGATTCCATCTCTGCTCTTTGCAGATGATGTGGTCCTGTTGGCGTCATCGTGCCGTGATCTACCTTGGGGTGTCTATGAGTGCACATCTAATTCTCCAGCTCCCCGAGCGCGACTACGCTGCTCGCTGCACCACCTGGTGGTGGTTGGGTTAAAGGCAGAAGACCAATTTCGTCTGTCAAGTATGGGAAACATACACAGATGACAAATGTGACAAATTATTATTATTATTATTCAGCTCTCACTGGAGCGGTTCACAGCCGAATGTGAAACAGCTGGGATGAGAATCAGAACCTCCGAATCTGAGGCCATGGTCCTCAACCAGAAAAGGGTGGACTGTTCTCTTCAGGGTGAGGTTCTGCCTCAAGTGGAGGAGTTCAAGTATCTCAGGATTTTGTTCACGAGTGAGGGAAGAATGGAGCGTGAGGTTTACAGATGGACTGGTGCAGTGTCTGCAGTATTGTGGACTCTATACTGGTCTGTTGTAGTGAAGAGAGAGTTGAACTGTAAGACAAAGCTCTCTGTTTACTGGTTGGTCTACATTCCTCCCCTCACCTGTGGTCATGAACTCTGGGTAGTGACAGAAAGAATGAGATCATGGATACAAGTGGTTGAAATGAGTTTCCTCTGCAGGGTATGGACTCTCCTTTAGAGATAAAGTTAAGTTATCAGGAGAGACTCGGAGTAGAACCGCTGCTCCTCCACATCCAGAGGAGCCAAGTGAAGTGGTTCAGGCATGTCTGAAGACTCAAGACAAGACACGCTGGAGAGACTATGTCTCTTGGTTGTCCAGGGAACACCTGGCTCCTCCCAGAAGAGCTGGAAGAGGTGGCGGTGGAAAGAGATGTCTGAACCTCCCTGTTCAAGATGCTGCCCCCAAGACATGTTTCAGAACAAGCGGAAGATGAAGGATGTATGGATGAATGGATGGATGGATGGATGGATGGATGTACTGTTATATTCTACCATGTTGTTATTTACTATACAGAATTTCTATTGGACCTTGTAAATATTATATTTCTTTTTCACTTTTAGGCACTTTATTCCTTACCCTTATTGCATGTATATGCATGTCTTTAGTATTTCTTGTTTTTTTTCTTAGCGAGTCGAATCAGTTCTTCTCAACCTGAACATCCCCCTCTGACCATCAACAGCACCGCAGTGGAGAGAGTAGACAGCACCAAGTTCCTGGGAGTGCACGTCTCAAAGGACCTGTCCTGGAGCAGGAACACTGCAGCACTGGCAAAGAAGGCTCACCAGCGTCTCTACTTTCTCCGCAAGCTGAAAAGGGCTGGAGCTTCAACCCCCATCATGAGCACCTTCTACAGAGGTGCCATAGAAAGTGTCCTGACCAGCTGCATCACTGTGTGGTTTGGTGCATGTACTGCATCCTGCCGCAAGAGCCTCCAGCGCATTGTGAGAGCAGCTGAGAAGATCGTGGGCACCTCCTTGCCCTCACTGCAGGACTTACACAGCAAACGCCTCAATCGGAAAGCCCACCGCATGGCAGGTGATCCCACACACCCACTACACAGCTGCTTCAGACTGCTGCCATCAGGGAGGAGACTGAGGAGTCTCCAGGCTCGAACCAGCAGACTGAGAGACAGCTCTGTTCATCAGGCAGTCAGAATGCTAAACACTCTGCCTGCTCTGCCTCCCCTCCCATTTGAACTGCCTTAACACTAAAACTTTCTCACATATTATCACTCAACACAAAGTTTTTAACACTAGTCTCTGTGTCATCAAACGGGTTAATCACTAAACTCTCGGTCATGTGCTCATACAGTTTGCACTACTTCTCATACTTGCACTAATGTCTGTATTACATCACTGCCTATAATCATAATACTGTTTACATTCTCTGTTTACATTTATTAATACTGTTTACTTTTATTACTACTGCTTACATGTAATTACTACTGTTTACATTTATTTACACTACTCTAATATCTACACCACTGCTGGTACATATACAGTGTGCTCTGAACGGTCTTATTTAGGGATGCCCAATGTGCCTTACTGCATATGCCACTTTTTGCCTCTACAACAACATCAACTACTACCTCATACATATACTGTGTACATTGACTCATACGCTGCTTTGCCACTTTGCAAATGTCAATGCTAGAAACCTTTAGTTTATTTTAGTTATACTTTTTATACTCTTTTTTTATACTAGTATGCAAAAACTCAGGACAATATTATGTTCATTAAATGTTTAATGTTTTAGTTTTAGAGTTGGTGTAAATTTTCATACTCTTATACCACTATGCAAAAAACTCAGGACAGTGTTAGTTTTACTATTTTATGCTTATGTCTATTATTATATGTTTCAGTGTTTCAATGTTTAGATGTTTACTGTTGCACCGAGGGACTGAGAGAAACGCAATTTCGGTCCTGTGTATGTCCTGCACTGTACATATTGCAGATCTGACAATAAAGTTGACTTTGACTTTTGACTTTGACTTCATTGCATTGATGACCTTGTGTTAACTGCACACAACAAATAAACAACAATCAAAAAAGAGGTGTCTCTACATTTGTGATTGCTTTGAAGAGGTCACAATAAACTTTAGCTTCTCTGAACTCTTTTGAGGCGAGAAAGCCTGGTATAGTACCATTACCGTATTTTTCAGATTATAGGTCGCACCTTTTCATGTTTTTTTCAAGGCCTGCGACCTATAATCCGGTGCGACCTATTTATGGATTTTTTTTCCATATTTTTAGACCAATTTTTGACTCAGTTATGAGCCTTTTCAGTTTGGCAGAAAATGGTGCAGTACCACTTTCGGCCACTAGGGGCGCAATGCAGTACCACTTCCAGAGGAGTACACTGACCCAAGAAGAAGAAGAAGACAGTTTCCAGCTCATGTGCCTGAAAAAAAGCTCCTCTGCTCGGACTGACTCTGTCGCTGCCCGGCCTCCTGCTCTGGAGGTAGTTTCTGTTAGCTCTGTTTGTTTGCTGTTTGTCAGCAAGATAAGTCAAGAACCACTCAGCGGATTTTTCTGAAACTTACAGAATGGAATGGAATCACAGTGTGGACATTTACAAGTGAGTAGCTTTATTAGATGTTTGAGATAAATAAATAAAAACTAACTTTTATTAGCATAGCTTGTTAGCTTGTGGATGTATATCTGGTATGTTATAAATAGCTTCGAAACCAATCGGTGTATATTTTTTCTGCTTACAGAGTGTAATTATAAGGCTTTAATGTACGTTACTATGGTCTCGATAAAACATTTGACATAAAATTCGATTTTTTATTCGTGTCAGAAGCGGACTCGTCTCGTGTTAGCATTCGTTTGTTATCTGTGTACTTCTCTTTACGTTATAAATAGCTTCAAAACCATTCGGTGTATATTTTTTCTGCTTACAGAGTGTAATTATAGGAGCTTTAATGTACGTTACTATGGTCTCGAGAAAACATTTGACCTAAAATTCGATTTTTTTATTCGGGTTCTGAGAGGCGGACTTCCCGTGTTAGCATTCGTTTTTATTTCAGTTTACTTCTGTTTGCTTATAAATAGCTTCAAAACCCCTCGGTGTATATTTTTTCTGCTTACAGAGTGTAATTATAGGAGCTTTAATGTACGTTACTGTGGTCTCGAGAAAACATTTGACCTAAAATTCGATTTTTTATTCGTGTTCTAGCTTCTGTTAGCAGACATTAGCAGCAGAGCTAAACACTCGGTTCATATTGCCGGGTTGACTCAGCGGTCACGCGGCGCGTCAGCAGTGGATGACGCGTTACGTCGGCGGTGACGTAAGTGCGACCTATAATCCGGTGCGACCTATTTATGAATTTTTCCAATTGTT
Organism: Garcialebias charrua; assembly: GCA_038048925.1. Taxonomy (NCBI): domain Eukaryota; kingdom Metazoa; phylum Chordata; class Actinopteri; order Cyprinodontiformes; family Rivulidae; genus Garcialebias; species Garcialebias charrua. Next base: position 6,076 of record JBBPBX010017025.1, on the reverse strand, counting down.
TGGCAATAATTGGACACTGCGACCTATATTCCGGTGCGACCTATAATCCGGAAAATACGGTACTTTTATAGTAAATGTGGAAATGTTCTTTTTTTTTTTAAGGAATACAACGGTGATAACATTTTGTGACCTTTCATGTCAGTGCAGCCAAAGACCTAAACCATGTCCACCATATTCCATTAAAGGTGATAATACAATCAGGGCAGAGAGCCTTTAAGCAGATTATAGCAGCTGGAAGCATCTGCTTGTGTGTGTGTGGGAGGGTGTGCATGGTGGACAGTGGTCACCTGGCTGTATATGAGACACATCTGTCGCAGACAGAGATTATAGTGTAATTTAACATGGCAGGTTTTAAACAAACATCTGGGAATAAAAGGACAGTTGCTCAAAGTCACATGTAAATGTTGGAAAAGGATAAAATACAACTCCAGTTAGAAGAAAAGTCAGGAGGCCTTGTAAAATGTAACTAAAAACAAAATGCACTGATTTTGCAAATCTAATTTACTTGTTTCTTTTATATATATATAT